>PYDT01000533.1:0-35988 GCA_004837865.1 Musa balbisiana
GACCAATGTTTTTTGGAATTGTCAAAAATCTGGAAGTTTTTTTAATGGTTGATAGGGTGAAAAAAAATGTGGGTTTACACATTTAGCAATTTTTTTTTATAAGTTTTAAAAAACCGACAAATATCATAGAAAGAAAAAAGAGGCACCAGTTAGAAAACTAAGGGTTTAACAATACCTAAGCAAAATCAATTTTGTACAACACATTTGAAACCATGTCAAACCTTTTTGGCCCCCCCCCCGCCAATGAAAGAAAAAAGAAAAAGGAAAGCAATCTCTATTGGATATGAAAAGGTTTCCCCTTGGGTTGTTTATTATAACGATTCATATAAATTTTTAAATTTATGACATTTTTTAGCTTCACTTACTTTTTTTTTTTTTACTCCCCCCCCTATTCAAGACTTTGTAACATGGACAAAAGAGAGCATCCTTTACTGGGAACTTCTTTTTGCATTGAGATACCTAATAAATTTATCCTCCTAGATGGTTAACAAGACAAGCCAAGTTGTATGAATTGCCTAGTAAATCCGCCGTTTCATTAGCTTGAGAAACAACAGCTCTACCAGATGGGAATTTTTGTTTATTGGCCTTAAAACCTTCACAAAAATATAGGAAAGCCCAAAAGATCCCAAAATCAGAAACAGCTCACAAAAATTTTTTAGATGGAATCAACTGCAAGTTTTTTTTTCACCCATGGGTCACGGTAAATTGGGTGTTATATCAAGCAACACTTTCCTAACCCTCTTAATTTTGTGGAACATCCTTTTACTATTCAAATATAATTTGGACCCCCTGACTTTTGTTTTTTGTGCTTAATCAACATCAGTAAATGGCATCCCAAGAGCCAGTTTAAGTACAAGAATGAATAGGCCCAACCGAAGCACCCCAAACAAACAACATGCCCATTAGCCAACACACATTGGAAGATTTTGCAACGAGTTTACACACTGACCTAAATCAGGGTCCTCAATTCTGTGGTCCATAAAAACAGTTTTTTGAAGAGGCCCATCCAATGCAATCCCCTGTAAAACGTTTGCTAGTTTTTGTTTGCCCGTTTCCAACAAGAATTTTTTTTGTTCCCTCCTGGAATGGTTTTTTTTTCAGAATAATTTTTCCCACAACCACACCCAACGATGCCCCTTGTAATAAAAGGATGGTTCCATTTTTCTTGATGAATAAGATCTTGTCCTTTTATTCCCTTTTTTTTTTTGTTATTATCCCCTTGTTTTAAACTTAGACATAAAATTTGTAAAGCCCGCTAGAAAAAACCCAAAAAAGAACGCCAAAAAATCCCAAAACTCCCCCGGGGCCGCTTAAGTGGCGCCCCCCTAAGCTAAGTGGCGGAAGCTATAGAATTACAAAAAAATATCTAAAAATAATAATAATATTCATTTTGGATACTATGATTTATGTAAATAAAAATGGTGAACATTACAGTTGACAGTTTTTTTTTTGATAATCGTTCCCCCCCCCCCTGTTAAAATTGCTTTCATATACTTTCTGTCCCATTATCCAAAACCCTAATAAACAGTTTCTAAAAAACAAAAATAGATATTTAAAAAAACGGTGTCGCTAATTAAGGACCCTAAATACCAACTCTAAATAGTTGGATAAATAGTGGGCCCTAAAATAAGGATTAGTATTACATTCCTAAATAGGATTTAAGTGTTTTTGTTTCTAAAGGATTAGATCAATTTTTTTAGTTTTTTTTTATTAATAACTGGTTAATATAGTTTTTTTTTTTTTTTTAATATCAGTTTTACAGGATTTTAACAAAATCCCCTATTAACAAATTAGTCCCAACTAGATTGAGGGGATAAAAAGGAAAGTTTCCCAATTGACCGATTTGAACAAAAAGGAAAGGGGTGGCAATGAACACGTAAAGGAACGTTTTTTCCGGACGATGAAAAAACAAACCGCAAATCGAATGAAGCTTACAGAGTTGCTGGCACCATCATGGGAGAAAAACCTGGCGGACCATGTGGACCGCAAATGAGTAGGGAATTTTTTTTGCAAAACTACGACATCCCAGGGGGCAAAAGGGAAGCTTCCCGATATGTTGTTCGTCGATATGAACAAAATGGAAAAGTTTTTTGGGATCTGTTCCCTTTCAATTGTTTTTTTTGAAGGAGGGCCTTTTACCCATGAAAAGCAAACAATTTGGTAAAACAAGGGAACTGGCGCAGAAAAGCCCTACAAACGAACTATTGTCATTAGGCAGCGATTTGAGAAACTAGAGTGGACCGAAAAAGTTAAACCCTACGTTTTTTAGGGTTTTTTGACGGGTTTGCACAAGGGTAGTTGGGGTGGTTTTTTACTGTTTACCTATTCTATGCTTATTTTGTTTTTTAATTGAACAAACCTAAGTTTTTTTTTTGTTTATTTTTTCAAACAACGTTAGATTTTTTAAACCCATATTTTCCTTCCATTTTTTGCTCCCGCCTGAGGGCGCCTCCATCATTCTAGCTCAAGCAGCACCTAAGGCCACGTCTAAATAAAGCAAGTTCCAACCCCGCCCCCAAGTTTTGGTGCAAGGGCCCAAGGAACCTTTTGTTTTTTAAAAACTTGTTATTTACTCAAAAATAATTTTTTTGAAGAGTTAATTTTTTAGAGTTTTTTTTGTTCTAGATGTCCGCACAGAAGAAGAAAGGTTAACCTAATTAAATTTTGTTTAGTGTCCCCCTGGGAACAAAATTTATAAAAAATTAAATAGTAAATCACTTTTGAAGTCCCCTTCTAATTTCCCCTATTGCCCATCCCTCAATTGTTGTAAGCAGTTAAGATCTACCTTCTTAAGTTTTTTCCCCTTAGACTGAAAGTTAATGCAAAGACCAAGACCAGAAAATTAACAGCAAAGGGTAAATACTAAGTTCGAAATGAAAGAAACCAATACATTTTAAAAATTTTTTTCCAGAACTAAGTCCAGGTTTTTTTTTTGTAAGTAGTTTGTAACTTATATGGTAACTTTTTTCCCCCCTTTTACCTCCCCCTCAATCCACCCCCTATTATAACCCTTGCCTCCTCTCTTACATTTTCGTAAATATTCTGTTATTTTTTCCCTTTTTGCCCTTGTTTTTTCTACCTCTTTTTGTTCTCCTGGCTTGTTTTTCTAATCAATTTTTTGGGTTGTCCCCATGAACAATGGGACAGCTTATAATTTCATCTAGTCACCATTCCTAATTAATAAATTCCGGGGCCAACCAAATTGCCAGATTGAATACAAAGTTTTTTTTCTCATGCAAAAAAAAACAGAAATTAAAACAACATCATATACAATTAACTTCAACCTAGCAATCCAAGCATGTATTACATCTTACCAGATTTAATAATTTCCCCTGAAACAATTTTTTTTGTTTGTTTTTTTTAAAGCTTTTTTGTAAGATTTGCACTGTCCAGTACGAACGAGTTAATACGACAGGTTAATTGCCGAATCCTGGTTCCGACGAAAAGGTCCACTGCATCCGTAATTGTTCCCCCCCCCCACGAAACCGCGTTCCGTTACGCACCCCAACAAGTCTTCCGTTTCAATGAACCCGTTCCGTCCCGCTTTGTCACTGATTTTATACATATTGCTTCAACCATGTTTGGTTCCCCTTCCCTTTTGGGTTTTTTGTTGGTGTGTTTTTTTTGCTTGAAATTTGTAAGCGGGAACAGATCGCCAAACGCTTTGGCAGTGGCGACCGCCTCAAAGTGCCGGCCAAACCCGCCAAAAAATGGGGCCTTTCCATGTTTTTCCCCTATTCCTCACCGACCTTTTTGGTTTTTTTTTTTTTTTTTTTGTTTGCTGTCAGTCTTAAGGTTGTCAGGCCAAAGTCAGCCACTCCAACCCCTGGAACCCCCCCGGTTTGGCTCCACCGGGGGTGGATGGAAAGCCCTTTCCGTGAAATAGTGGGGTTTGGGGCATTCCTCCGATTTTTTTCACAAGTTTTCTCACTTTAAGTTTTAACGGGAACCTTTTCCATTGCGCTTGAACACCCGTGTGGAGTTAGTTTCCCGTTTTTGCAGACCTTGCGCTAATTCCCAATTTTGGCCTTCCCTACAAGGTCCCCATTTGTTTTTTTTTTTTTTTATTTTGTCCTGTTTTTTTTCCCCCCCTTTTTTTTTTGTTTCTTCTTGCCACAACCAAGTGTTTTTTTGCTTGAATTTGCTTTTTGTTAAAGTTATTTCTTTCCCTTGGCGAGACGTCGGGAAACTTTTTTCCCCATCCACTTGCGCTTTTTGAAACTAATCAACTTTTGTTATCTTTTTTTTTTTATAGTCCTCATTGGGAACCTGAATTTTTGGAGGTTTTGCACTAAGAAACTGAACCCTTTTTTGCTGACAGATAACGCAAGGAATAACTTTCCAATGAACCTTTTTAGTTAAAAAATTCCCCAGCTAATTCGAGACTCATTGAGCCCGTCAATGGTGTTTCACTACTAAGGTTTTAACTCCACCTAAAGTCCCCCCCCCATAACTTTTTGAACGCAATGGTGGCCCAACGACTTAAAGACAATTCTCAGCTTAAAGTCCTCAAATGACAGTCCGGGCCCTGTCACACCAAGCAACCATTTTTGTTTTTTTTTTTTTTGTCTTTTTTTTTATAGGAAATAAAAATTTAATTGGTTTCCCTTTTTTCCTCAATTTTTTTTGTCCTCTAATCTGTCCTCCCTTTTTACCTCCGTGTCCTTTTTTTCCCTCCACTACAAATTTCTTCCTCTTCCCTCCCTCCACTACTAATCTCCCTCCTATTCTAGGTTTTGTCTAACTCCTTACTCCTCAATCCTCTTGGGCCCTCTTTTTTTTTTGCCTTGCTGCCTCCTCTTTTGGGTTTTCGATCCCCTTGTCCCTCCCGTCACCCTTTGGCCTCCCTGCTGGTACAACCCCCTTTTTTTCTCCCCTCTCCCTTCCTCACCTTCTGCTTGCCCTACAACCTCTTCTCCTTGCCGCCCAATATGGAACAAACAACAACAATTAACCCTCAACTGTCCCCCTCAGTAATGGGCCCAATTGGGGCCCAGTATCATTACCAAACCCCCTGGAATTGGCACCTTTTGAATTTTCTTGAAATATGAGAGAAAGTTAACAAATTTCATAAGATTTATATTTGCTAAAATTTCCAATCTAAATTTTACTTGAAATTATCAGAAAACCATAGTTAAGCCTGGCTCCTAAATATATTCCAGGTTTAGGTGTTACCTAATTTCCACATTCCTTTTTTTTTCCTTTCCCCCATATTTCCCACCCACAAAACCCCCATGATGCCCGTTCCAAAGTTTGTTTTGATCCCCCAACCTCCAAAGGGAAAAAAAAACTGCACCCAAGGAAAATTCAAAGTTTTTTTTTTTTCAGAGAATTATTTTTAAATACAAACAGTGAAAACAAAAAAAAAAAATTTAAAACCGCAATACATTGATCCCCTGTTTTTTTTTAGACAGAGGAAAAGGGGTTGGGGTTTTTTTTGCCCTGATCCACCTTTTTTGCTAATGGTTGATTACAAATTCTTCTTGAGCTTGTTTTTTTTTAGCCGCCCAATGGCCTTACAGGCCCAAAGTCCCGTTCACCGGCCACAAGCACCATACTTTTATTCCTTGTCATTTGGTCCCCCGCAATTATTTGGAACTTAACTGTTATTAACCCAACTTTTCTCCAAATTTTTTTCCCCCCTACCTAAGAATTAATAAAATATCCCATACGGTGTGGGAAACCAATAACACTTCCCCCCCATTTTTTGAAGAAACAGTAAAAGAAAAAATTTTCCAGTGGTTAACGTCCCAAATCTCCATAACAGCTCACAGAAAAAAACTGGGGGCTGAACCACTTATGTAGGAAATTAAAATAATTTCCCAGGTGAGGTTCCGCACATAGCAAAACAAATGTTTTTTTCTAAAGCTCCTCCTCCCTTGGGTTTTTATCAATTTGATTTGGCTCCTTGAAGAATGAGAATTGGGCCAAAAAAACCCCAAAAGAAAGCCCTGAAGGATTGCCGAACTTAAAGTTTTGTTTCCTTTTATGTCAAGGCCCTTGTTCAAAACAAAAACAAATTGACAATTTCCAAATTAATTCTTCCCTAGATGTAAAGCATTTTCAAATTAAGTCATCTTTACTTATAAAAATTCCCCATCCCCCTGTTTGGAAAAAGGAAAAAAATACATCCAATCAAATCAAAGCAGATTAAACCAAGCATCTAAAGGAAAAATTATTTTTCTTCCTAATGGTAATCAATTCATAACAGTTCCCACTGAACCATAACCCAGTAAATATGTTCACATTAATAATCCAACCATTATTGTTTTTTATTTCCATCCAAGAAGTTTTTTGGCCGCAAACACACCCAAACTAAAATGTCCCTTTTATTGTTTTGTTGCAGTTTTTCAAAAAACAAATTTTCTTTTAATTAACAAAGACCCAACATGCCCAATGGGAAAACTCCCCCTGGGCATACCCTCTCATCCAAAAACAAAGGCTCCAGCAATGTTTTTTTTTTATTTTTGCTTGAATAAATATGCCTTATACCTTCAAACTCCCAAACATTCCATTTTTTACTTTCATGTATCCATACTTTTGAGAACCTCACCGCCTCCAATTTTTCAAAATTTTTCATTTTTAAACTTAGAATATTTAAGTTAATTACATAACATGAAAAGGTTCATCCAAAATCCTGGATTGGGGGGCCCATTTCCCAGAAGAAAGAAATTTGAATTTTTTCTCTTGTTTTCACATAGCAGAATAATGCCTTCCATTCCCAAGATATTGCCCCTCATATGACAACTCTCTATTCTTTTGAATAAGCTTGTTCAAGTTAAAAAATATTGAAAAAAGGGAAAATCCTGATCCTTAAAAAGAAATTTGGAGGAAACACGCCAACCTGGTGTGCATTGGCCACATTGTTGATTTTGTTTTTTTTATATAATTGGTTATTTTACTAAATTTTTTTTGGAAAAGAAAAAAAAAAAAGAATGTGTCCCCCTTAAATTTTTTTGAAAGGTTTTTTTTCCCATTAAAGTTTTTTCAACCTTGAAATGAATAAATGTTTTTTTAAGTACAGATTGGGTTTAACATCAGGGTAAAGGTTCTTTTTGTAATTTCGATTCCAGTTTGAACAATTTGCAAACAAAATTTTTTTCAGTAAATCCTTGAATTCCCAAACAATCCATAACCAAATGTGGACCTTTTTAAAAAATTTGGGTTTTTTTTTTTTGGCCCTTTAAGTGTAAGAGATCAAAACTTATTTTTCTAAAATTAAAAAAAACTCTTTTCCCAAAAGCGTGCCATAAATTTATTATACATTAATTGCCCCCTAATCTTCTTTTTTTCAGGAAATAAGCACTTTAATTCTTAACATGTCAGACAAGTTTTGAAATCCTTAAAACTATTTCATGAAAGTAAAGGATAACCTTTTCAAAAACCCCTACCTGTTTTTTTTTCAATCAACAATGCAGAAAGAATGACAACTTTGAGTAGGCTTCAAACACACTGGTTTTCTGGAAAGAATGAAACAGGATACGAGAAATCTAAGGTTTACTACATTAACGGTAATGAATCTGGAAAAGAACTCGACATTGGAAATATATTTCCCCGATATCAACCATAAATTTTTTTATATAATTCTCAAACCATTGACAAGTCATATATTCAAGAAAAAAAAAGATTTGTTTTATATTTGAAATTTTTTACTCCTTTTACAAAGGAATTAAATCAACGGGAATTCAATTGGTTGGGGCCCCCTTGAAAAGTAACTGAAGTGGGTTTGCATTTAATAAACAACTGGTGAACTGAAAAACCTGGTAAACCATCCTTAAAATTTTTCCCACTGGACACGTAAAACAGCTTCCACCATGAATAGCAATGGGTTTTAAATTTCCCTCCCAAGAAATGCCTAAAAAATATTTATAATGACCCCACTAATTTGCCACAAACCTCCTTTGGGACTTTCAATCTAATTCCGTTTGAGGACCCCATTTACCTTCCCCCTCTTTTTTCCCCTTCGCACACACAAAAAACAAAAAAGAAAAAAACCTAAAAATCCAGATTCACACCTAGAGTCCCCCCTAAGGCATGTTTAGGTAAACTCCAACAAACAAAAAAACAGGTTTTTCTAAATTCTAGTCCCCCAGCAGGGCTTTGTCCATTACAGCCCCTATAATTCTTAATTACATGGGGAAAGGTTTTTGCCAATTTGCCCCCAAATCCCCTAAATATGTTTTAAATACATGGGGGGGCCTGGTCGGCCCCCCCTAGTTGGGGGTGTCTTTGGAAAAAAGAACCTCCTCCAGTCCCCCCCCTTAAATCTCCCATTTTCCCTTTGCAATTTGTTTTTTTAGGGCTCTTTTGCCCCACAATTGGGAAACCAGGTCCCTATTCCCCCCCTTTTTGTTTCTTTCCCCAAATTTGGAGACCAGAAACATTGCCCTTTTTTTTTCTTGTTGATTGAATAGGTTTTTTTCCCTTTGTTTTGAAGATGAAAAAAATTTCCCCCCATCTTCTGTGTTGTTTTTTCCCTCTCCAAAGAGGGCTTAGCTTGCCTTGTTTTTTTTTGGAAATTTCCCTCACACCATACGGAAAACCAAATTACGCCCCACATCAGTTGGGCCCTAAAACTTGACCTTCACCGCCAAATCCCAGGCCCCTTTGGGGACAAACTGGAGGGCCCCCCGCTTAGTTTGTTTTTGTTGCTTTTTTTTTTTGTGGCCTTGAACCAAGGGCCCTTTCCCCTGCTGTCCACATGGTTTGTTTTTGCATTTTCTGGTTTCAAAAAAACATCCATTCCAGGATTACCAGAAGGGTTTTTTCCCTTTGCCCATTGTATAATAATAAGCCGTGGCCAACATTGGCCCTGGGCCAAGATGGAGAAGGAAACCATCATGTCCACAAGCCAGAACATATTTTCTTGGTATCATCCTCTAAGTTCAGTTGGGTTCAGTCACATTTTGACAAGGCAACACGCCAAGTTCCCCCCCCTTGATCCTTTCAAATTGTTCCCAATTTAATCAGATTTTTGGCCCTGGCCGAGATCTTACTGCAAACCACTCCCAAGTATCAATTTGGAAGGCTTGAAATGTTAGTAACAACTGCAAACCAGGAATAAAAAATACAGACAAAAACATAGTAAGTATATTATAAATACAATATGTGCCGCCACAGGCCCTCCTTATAATATCCCTTTGGAAAAAAAACTGGTCCCCATATAAACTTTGTTTTTAACACAATTTTTCCCCCAATCATTGGTCCCCCCAACACATAATAAAGAAAAAGGAATGGATAAGAAAAATTTTATTCAAGCATTTGTTTTTTTTTAAGGGAACTTTTTCCAAACCATGACTTGTTTGGGTTTAATAACTACTCAAACAGCCATCACCAAAAATAGTCCATAAACAAGTGTTTTTTGCCCCACATCCCGATATAAAAAGTAAAATTTTTGAAAGAACTTTTATCCCAAATTTTCCTGAATTCAAGAAAATTTTGCCCCCCCACCCCCTTTTTTTTTTTTTAACTTCATTTCATGCTCAAGGGCCAAAATTTTGAAATAGAACCTTTTTTTTTGTTAGACAGCAAGCCACTAGAATTCTAAACTCCAAAACGTTCAAAGAGATTTCATCATAAATCAAAAAATGGCAAAAACCTGGTAAGCTGGACATAATGTTTTTTTTTTTCCCCCTGTTTACTTTCCCTTTTTGTTTGGCCTCTTGAAACCGGATATAGCCAATTAGGAGCCATATTAAATGAAAGTGAAAACCAACTTTTGCTTAGCTAACCTAATAAACAAAAGTAAAGCCAAAAACACTAACTTGAAGAACCTTATAAAAATAATGTTTTCCACTTGGGATACCAGTATCACCATAATCCTCCACAACTATTAAAAGTTTATTGGGGGCCTGCATAAATTTTTTTTTGTTATACACAGTTGCAGCTTTACCCATCAATAAAATACCATCTAATGAAGGACCCATTTAATAAATTCTGAATAAATTAATGTAATCATTCTAAGTTTTTTGTTTTCAAGAATTGCAATTTCCCCCCCTAAACCCTAGAAAATTGTTCCGCTTTTAACCAAGAATTCCTTTATAGGTTTTTTAAAGAGATTCATCATTGGACAAAAAAAGTTTTTGGTCTCCTAATTTTAAGAAAATTGTCCCTTACTGAACCCAATTTTAACCATTGTGTAATAATTCCTTGTATTTTTTATTGGATTTTAAGTACTTTCACAGAGAAAATCAAAAGGGTTTTTTTGTACTTCAAACAACTTTTTTTCACAAAATAACCAGAAAAAGAAAAAGCATCAGAGAACTTTTTTTAAACTTTCCCTACCCTAACTAACTCATCATAACAAAATGTTGGGTTTGATTTTCACGTTTCAGAATCGGTTTTTTACAATAGGGTCCCCCCCTTGCCCAAGTGAGCAATTAGTTAAACTAGTGTTTTAAAAACCCTACTATCCAGCGCTGAATTCTTTTCACTCCCACCCTGATTGCATCCCTGTCCCCCTTTGTTTTTTTAAGACAGATCCTGCATATTCTAAAATTGTTCAATGATTATAATATTTTTTTAATTTTCTAAAAAACATTTGGATGAATCCATCTTCAACCCTCCCCCTTGCCAACCACTATAGTTTGTAAATACATATTTTTTCCTTTCCGCCCTTGACAATACCACTATTTAAGAAACATAAACACAGATTAACCCTTTTCATTTTTCCGTTAATATAAGAAACTACAAAATATCAAAATGCAGAAATTGGAAAATTTAAATACAACCAAGGCTCTACAATTTAGATTAAACTTTTCTCACAGACCCTAGATTTGAACGGTATCATGAATTTAAAGATATCCTAGAATATTTTTTTTTAAATTATTTTTTCTGGATTAGTTTGTTTTTTTTTAGAATTCAAATTAAATTGGTTTTCATGAAAACCAATACAGGACAAAAAATTCAAAATCAGTCAGTAAATTTCCAAGGATTGTTTTTTGTGCTCAACAATTCAAAAAGTGAAAATGTTACCACACTCAATAAATTGAAAATCCTCGTGTACATAAAAGGGTAAACCCTATAATTTGGAAATTAGATATATGCCGATTTTTCCCCCCTCCTGAATTGTCCCATGGTAAAAAAAAAAAATTCTAAACTGTTTTTTTTTTTTTTGAAATTAATTTTTTATAAATAAATCCCTTTTTTTTGGGATGGGAAAAAACTACAATCATAACCTCCCCCCTTCCCACGTGTCCCTTTTCTCTGCCGATTTTTTTTTCACTAGTTTACCTAAGGTTTTTTTTTTTGATATAGGTCAATTGCAAAATGTTTCCCAGTCAGTACAGCCAAATGCCTATTACCAACCATTGAACTTTTTTTGCAATGGAAAATCCCCCAAGGCCCTAGTACAAGATAAAATTATGTTTATCAATTTTTTTTTCCAAAATCCCCAAGTTTAATGAAGGCCTGCAAAAAATTTGGAAAATTACAATTTTTCATTTTTACTAGCATTTTTGGAGTACTGGGTTTGAGTTGGACTGTGGCCAATTGTAGAAAATTTTTTGTTTTTTGTTGGTAATTTGATAAAAACACATAGATGAAAACCTAATTTTTTTTTTTAAATGTGGCAATTGCTATTAAAGTGGTTGTTTTTGTTTTTTGCAAAAATTGTTGTTTTTTTTCAAAAATTTCCCATTGAAATATTCTGTGGAAACATAGTTTTACCCCTCCACATTACTTTTTAATATTTAATTCCAAAAACTTGAAAATACATTAAATTTTTTTTTATTTAAAATTTTAATTAATTAAATAAAATAAAATTAAATGATAATATAATGTATTTAAATCCCCTGACCAAAAATTTTTGGATGAAAATCCAAATATAATAACAAAATGTAAAAAATTAATACAGGATATAAATGAATTATTTAAAAATAGCCCTTTTTAAAATAAATAAATAAAATTTTTTACCAAGGACAAATCAATCAATATTGGAATCCTTGTATGAATTTTTAGAAATACTATCAATAGGGTTTGGCTTTTAAAAAATTTTTTTTTTTTAAAAAATTACAATAAGCCCCCGCAAATGTTTTTAAAAAATGATAATGTTTTTTTTTATCCCCCTGTCCCATAGTATCACATTTTAAGCCATTTTGGCAATTCCAACATCAAAGACCAAATATTAAATTTTAAAAAAGGAATTTTTAATCAACATCAATCCCATTTTTTGAAAATTGGTATTGAACCCGTACCACATTTTCAAAATGTATCCCAAAGGCAAAACCGACCATTTATTAGACCCCTGAATGCAACCAACAGTAAATACCCAATAAATTTTATTCCCCAAAAAATTCCTTCCAAAAAAAAGTGGTCCCCAACCAATCCCTAATGGAATGCACCACGTTGATGAAACAATGGGACAATTTATCCCAAACGTGATCCCCACCACTGAGATAATTGAAAAAAATCCAATCCATAACCACCCATCTCAAAACGGCAAGATACAAAATCAACATTCCAAATAGGTAAACACAAGCATAATTCGTCCACCAAATATTGAAAGGTTTTTTTCCATTCATAATTCACAAAATTTCCCTCTCCCAACTAAGTTATTCCCTAATATTTTAACGTTTTTGGTTGGGGTGATTCTAAAAATCGAAAGGATTAACCAAACAACGAACCCTTTTAATGCAAATGCAGGAAAATTTCAAACCTGGCTCTAATCAATGGCAATCAACCATTTTTTTTTTTTGCAAGGCACAACAAGGGAATGACTAACTTCCCTTTTAATAAATATCTCAAGGCTTTTAATTGAAATCCAAAATTGGCCTTGGAGTAAGCCCGGGCATTCCCGTTTATTGTTCCAGTGTTCAAAAGTAGAATTTTTTGAAGGAACCAAAAAAAATTATTAATAGATCCCTGGGGAAATCCGATTCAATGAGAAACCCTAATGTTTAGAAACCTCCCCAACTACAAGGCAAAACAAGACGAAAACACACACAGCCCTCTCACCCTGTTTTCTTTTTTTTCCTCCCTCTGGCAAGTCAACCGCGAGGAAGAAATCTCCGTTCATACCGCCCAACCCTTGGCCATCCGCGCGAACCACACATCGAGCCATGCCCGGCGGGAAGGTTGGTCCGCCCTCCAGGGTAGCCCTGAAGATTTGGGCGGAAAGGTCCGTTACTCCGACTGCAAAAGTTCCCCCCCCATCGTAACACCCGCTCCCTGTCTTGAATTGGGTTCCGTGTTAGGTTCGTATTTCCCAGCCTCGCCGGCCCGGTTCCCCCCGAAGTCCCGGCCCTCGCCCCGGGAGGCGCCGGCCTTGCTTCGCCCACTTTGGGGTTCCCGTTTTTTTGCCCCGTTGCCAAGCCTGCTAAATTTCCCTCCCCATCCCCTCTCCGAACCGTGGGCCCTCCAGCCGCCCATCCGCCTTGCCTGGTCCCGGAGGCCCTCAGGCGCCTGTGGGTGGGCGGGTCAGGGAATTACTTCCACATCCCCTCTCAGAGGAGATTTCGGATTACGAAAAGTCCGGAGGAAATTTTAAGACCACGAAGTTTTTGGGGTTAGGGGGTTTT
This sequence comes from Musa balbisiana, assembly GCA_004837865.1. Lineage (NCBI taxonomy): Eukaryota > Viridiplantae > Streptophyta > Magnoliopsida > Zingiberales > Musaceae > Musa > Musa balbisiana. The sequence continues at coordinate 13,518 of PYDT01000533.1, forward strand.
TGGGGTTTTTTTTTTTTTTTTTTCGTTTTGGGGGACCGGAGGAGAGAGAGAGTGGTTGGGTGTGTTGGTGTTTGTTTGTTATGTGTGTGCCGTTTGTGGTTTTTTTTTTTTTTCAGTCGTGACAAACTTTTACGAACAATAAATTGGACGGGTTTTTTGGGTTTACGGACCCACACGTCCGGGTAACAATTATTACGGGCTTGCCAATGGGTCCCCGGGGAAAGAATGTCGTCCGTTTTACTGATGCCATTAGGGTTTTTTTTTTTTTTTTGTTTTTCGTTCGGAGGAGGAAGAGGGAGGGGGTCCCGATCCCGCTGTCCCTGCTCAACGCAAGCCATTACGCTGTTTTTTTTAACATTGCTCCTTCCCACGCCACTCCGGTGGACCTCTTTTTTTTTTTTGCCAATGTGGGGTCCCGCAATGCGCCCCATGGGCCCAACGAACGCAAAAATTTGCAAATTTAGGTTTTCCCCTGTTTGGGGGGGGGTTTGTCCGATCCGCTTGGTGTCATGCGAAAAAACGCAAAAACTCCCCGTTCCCCAACCCTTGAAATTGTCTTTTTGAACGTGACCGCGTGGACCTTTTTTTTTTTCCCCTGTTTTTCAACGTGGGGTCCCCCGGCCCAGCCGTGGGGTGGTTTGCCCGGCGGATAATAGCCGGCGGTTTCACGGTTGGGGCCCAACATGTTCTTACAGTAATCCATATTGGTTATACATTTTTTTCTTTGGTGTCCAAAACCCATAGGCAACCAAATTAGTTTGTCTTTTTTTGTTTTTTTCGAGTTTTGTTTTTTTGTTTTGGGGGAATTCAAAATTGCCGTAACTTTTTTTAATTATTTTTTGTTTTTCCCCTTCAATTGTATTACAGTAAAAAAACCATGTCCCTACCTAATAATTGGGATGTTTTGGAACTTTTTATTAATCGTGGATGCGGAACGTCCCCCCTTTAAACAAATGATAACGTAGATTTAATCTAATGAAGTTTTTTTGGATTTTGAAGGTCTTCCCGAAGTAACCTCGTTTTTTTAATGAAACTACCCCACCTAGGTGTTTTTTGGACCACCCTGTAATATATATATATATATATCATAGGGATCAGATAAGGTTTTTATAATCAAGTTTGAGGTTTGGTTCTACAAGTCAGGCCTCTCGCATGATATCGAGTTGGAATAGGCCTCTAACCACTAAATTAAGTTCGCCTTAAAATTTTCTGGAGGGACCTTAAAGATTTTGATTGAGCGCCAACTGCTGCGATTATTCTCAAATTGAACTGTCGCCATAGTCAATATATAATCTATTGCGATCCTTTGAGGCTCCATCCAATCCCATGGGAAAACGAGAAACTCTAAATTTTTTTCTTATAGATTCGAATCATGATATTATCTGTTGAGGCAGTAACTAATGATTAATTGCTATGATAAATCACGGATAAAAAAGATGTTACAATGGAGTTTCCGAAACGTCTAACTATGTGAACCTTGTAATTGTTCTACTGGAACGTGAGAATAAAGTAGGATTTCCTAGACTTAACTCCAAAAAATTGTTTTTCCGTATACAACATCGACCTAAAAACTGTATCTTGCGATTCCACTTCCGGCATCGAAAATAAAGTTAAATAATATTATCATCACATTATAAATAAATTATTTTTATATTGACAGTGGTTATAGTTTTTATAATAAAAATTTCCTAACACCCTTTATCTCTATTGGAGGGCATCATATTGGACCCATTGGACGAGGACTCGCGACTCTTGGCGCCCATTGCAGGCCTGTGTGTATGGTGTCGAGGTCATACGGTGCGTCGTTCTGCTGTCGCCATTCAGTGTGCAAGCTCGCATGTTGCAAGTGGGTAACTTTATAGAATCCGGTACCCTTAACTTGTATTTCTACAATTCATTCTCATTATTTCCTTTCTATCTATTCAGTTTTACTTTTCAACTTCTTAGTTCTTTCTGTAAAACCTTTCAGTTCCATTTTGTTAGCGTGGTGTGGGAGGTTTGGAATCTCTATTTTAATTAATAAAATTAATTAATAACTTAACAAATTATCCTATCATAAGTTATGTGAACAGTGTATTCTAGTCAGTACCATGAAAAGTTTAGACATCATGTCAATATCAAAGGTCAGATATTATGATGGAGGTTCGAGAGTGTTGGGTTGAGCATCTAGTTCTCCGAAAGGAGAATAATCATATACTGGAAGAGTTTAAAAGAAACGGTTTAACAAAGAAGAAAAAAAAATATAAATATCAAATGACATAACTAGAAAATGGATGATAGGTTCAAAGCCTTTGAGGCTCAGTTTTGGGCTATCTTTCATAGCTTGGGGCAAGTATTGCCCAAGCCAAATATTGCCAAGTTATATGGTATTGGAGTACGAGCGCATCGTAATGACTATGACTCAATGGTTTACTACAGTTGCGTACATTTTATGGCTCTCGATGCTGTATTCGGTCTTTGGAACATGGTAGGATTGTTTGTAGTTCTTTATGATATTTTTTTCATTTCTAATTTTGTTAGATTATGTTATAGAACTGTTTAAGTTAAGTAATCAATTATTATTCAGAATCTATGAATTTTGATTCTGATTATGACGTTATGTAGGCTTAATAGTGTTGTTATAGGTCTCCTATCATCAATCCATCCAGTAAATAAATGCAAACTCATGTAGTCATGTTGTGGATAATTCTCTTTGTTTATTCTTATTAGTAATTTTTATTACATATTATCTAGTCTTTAAATATATACTTTAAATTCTCTCGGCCATATACATATCGTTACGTGGTGCGGAACCGACCCATTGAGCTAATTGGATAGAATCGGGCAGGTGCGCGTACTCGTCCATATGATAGGAGGTTGGTTGATCTCATTAGTCACTCATTAAGAACACTAGAAGAGGTCACACAAGGTACGATAACTATACTTTAAAAAATGAGTTTATTCATATATTAATAAGACACTTGTCATATGTGAATGACAGTTAGCTCTACTCTTTGATGACCATAACTTAGACAGCTTGGACTTCCAGATCGGTCGTCATAGTTGGTCATTTAGAGGTGTAGCCCTTAGACAAATCCCTGTGTCATAAGAGTAATAAATCTCATAATTCTATGGCTCCAATCTCACAAATCTTGGCTATGAGTCATTTGGATGAGAGAAGAAAGAGTTCTTTGAGGGAATCCGATTAGAGTGAGACATCGAGTAGAAACCATAATGAACCTAACAATACTATGCTTAATATACAGATCTTTTGGGATATTAGATAATAGGAATTATAAGTACACAAAAAAAATAATTGAACGGAGAATAAATATGTCAAAATAATTAGATTTTCCTATATTATCTAAGGGCTACGGTGATGTAGTAGCCATTAGTACCCATCTTGTAGTAGAAATGAAGTCAGGTGGAGATGGGGTATTGATCTATGACCTATTTTTAATCATGATTATCACTATTATATATGAATAATAACCTCACAGAAGGAACATTAAAATGGGTGTTGTTTATGCTAAGGCATTGATCCTGAATGAGTTTTGTCCAAAGGAAATGGGAAGAGGTGAACGTGCATACCGTGTGCATCGTCGCTGTAGGGAAATCTGCTAGTCATGTGCCTAACAAGGCCTCTTACATCCCACACGTGATTGATAGCACGGGGTAGTACTGGACTTACTCTTTTTGCTTATTATATTTGTCTTTATCACTTTAAGTATTGTCTATTACATATATATGCTACTATAATATTTGTTTTGATTGTTCCATTTATGATCGTCGCATGGAATCAGACAGCGTGATGGATTCATGATAAATGAGCCGTTTCACCTTTAAACACGCAGATCCCTTAACGTCAGTCGCGATCATGTTCGAGTATCATAGCGGCATAAAAGGGGGGGGGTTGAATTAGTGCAGGCGGATTAAAACTTGTAAGTTAAAAATAAATTTTGTAAATACGAGGAGATTTCTTTTAATAGTAACTTGAGTAGATGAAAGCCGAAAGATTTGCGCAGTATTGTAAATCACAATTTCAGAAAGTAAAAAACTCACATATTCAAGAGAACACACTCAATTTAAAAGTGGTTTCCGTTTCAAAATCCCTACATCCACTTGCGAACTTTTTTTTCGACGAGGCTACCCAACCTTCACTAGCAAATCACTTTGTAAAGGAAGGACACAATACCCCATTTTAACCTTTTACAAGCGGGTTCACACTCTCTTATCAATTTCAACGAGAAAAAGATGAGGTGAACACTTACTCAAGCAATTGAAACAAGACTTGCTAAGACTTTGCGTATACGCCTATTTTATTCAATCTATTGCTCTCAATAAGTTATATTCTCTGTTGACGAATGGAGGGGGATTTAGGACCCTAAATGATTTGAAATTTGGGCCTCTAAATTTTGAATTCTCTGGGTTTCCCGAGCCTGCGCGGTGCCAAACCGCTATCGGTGGTGGTGCCACGACCGGTCTATCCTTCTCGGCTATGCTTGGCGTGCCCAGACGCGCATCCATGACCTTAACAGGTCACTGTTTTTGGGCGTTTTCAATTCCCAGCCCAAACTAAGTCCTATTCGGCCCTAATTGGGCCCCTACCAGGATAAGGATTATCCTATAATCCTACACCCTAATTACATGCAAACTATGCCTACTGAAAATATACGTCCTAAGCAAGTTTTTACATGGCAACTCGAGTCTGATTCCGACTGCTTTTTCGGCGATCTTTCCGGTGGACTTTCCGTCACAACCCCTCAAATTATTCTAGCGACTCACTAGCAGGCTCCGATCTTGGTGGCGACGTTCTAGCCGTAGTCAGCCTTCTCGGTGAATCTCCGCTAACCTCCAGAGAGTCTTCCTTTCTCTCTCCCCTGTCTCTCCGCAAAACTATTCGGTCAGGGTCCTCGATTTCTTCTCGTTTGTTCCGGCGTAATTTCCAACGAAATCTTCGGGCTCTCAAGACCGGACTCTTGAACACCCATCGAACTTGACTCCGGTATAACTTAATTTATGTCTTCCAAGCTTCATAGTTAATCCGCACACTGTAACTCAAACTTCGCGACTTCTGATCGCGACAATTCTCCTAAGCAATTGACTTAATCTTGTTTGGCAGTCTCATTGTGAACCCAACGAGTTCGACGCTTTGTCCGACCTTATCATCGGTTGTACATCTACACTCATTCTCTTTGCCTGTCCTATTACCTCACCAAATCGGACCAATTGAACTTCTGCAACTCCGACTATCCTGGCGTAGACCCGCTCTTCCCACCCGTGCCCAAATCCACAACCTGAAGCCTTCTATACGATCACCACGTTTCACCCGATCCACCCGGCACCGACACTTCCAAAATCTCTTCTGACATGTTCCTACGCGCAGCACTGATTTTCCTGCTTTTATTGTCTCATCCTATCGAAGCTCCGTGTCACTCAAACACAAAGTAAAACGGGTAAAATACATAAACACATATCGATTGGTTTCATCTCAAAATACGATTCAACATCTCCCCCTTTTTGATAATGACAACCAATCGCTACGGAGTTAACCTTAACCTCCCTAGTTTCACAAACAACCACCTACAATCTGTTGAGTCTCGGATTTTTGAATGATTGATACGTTTCCCTAATTCGATCTGTGTTTAGCACCTTGTTTACAACACCTGCAGTTGTGAGTGACTATGCAGGTCTACTCGATCACGATTAGACATTCGACACAGTAGACATTTGACGTGGCGCCGGAGGAATCACGTCAGGATATACTGGATCGGCCAGATGCTTCGGACGTTGGGCGTCGTGCGCCAAGGAGAGCGAAATAGGCAAACCCTCAAGATATCGCGTCGGTTCGCGTGAGGGTCACCCGCCGACTTGGGCAACAACCCGGCCAGTAGTGGACGATGCAATAGCCGTGAAGTAATCGGACAATAGCGCCCACCAATGGACATGCCGGGCAATCAGAATTTCCAATTCACTCGCGTTGTAATAATTCTCTAGATCGAAGTAGAGTTTTGTGGCCTTGTGGTTGCAGGTTTACTTGACGATAAATCACTGAATGAAGACATAAAAGTCTGACATGTGCTGGCGTCAGATGCACGTCGAAGGATTCGTTGGGCGTCGGAGTTCAACGTAAGTCAAAGTTCGTCGGGATGCACAGCTTCGCAACTAGCCGATGAATGAGTAGGGACTTGCCGATGGGTTTTCGAAGCTCGCCGGAAGTTCGTTGGCAGTTCCGGCGCTCCACGAGAAAAATCGTCGCTTGCTGAAGACACCCTCATCGACAACTTGTTGTCTGTCTGCATCATAAGTATCGCCAAGAGCAAATCGTGGAAGGTCTAGGAAGCTTTGCCGGGAGTCCGCAAAATGGTTTCCGAGAGTTTCCGGAGTCGCCGGAAGTTTCATGGGGGCCGGAAAAGTCTTGACCCTTGTGGAACTTTTGTCTGTGAAGCATTACAATTGGTATGTTCTTTCAATTTGGTAGTTAGCCTGTTAATTAGGGTTGGATTACGTGTTAATCCTTATAACCAAGTAGGGGCCAATTGGGCCCGAGTTTTGACTGGTTTGGGCCAAGTTTAAGAGCCCAACCAGTGAGTCTCGAGAGAGCCGGGCGGATGGCACCGAGGCGCCCAGTAACATCTGTCCGCTGTCAAAACTGACAGGCGCTGGCACCGCTTAGCTCTTCGGAGGAACCGAAGAAGACTTCAATTTTGGAGCCCAAATTGTGAACTGCCTCTTGAGGCCTGTATAAATACCCTCTATTCTCAGCTGAGAGAACAACCTTTTGAAACCTAAAAGTTGAGAAATCTTTAGTAAACGGTCTTGTTTTTCAATAGCTTGAGTGTTCACAACGCCTTCCCCCTCCTTTCTTCTCTCCATTGAAATCTTTGTAAAAGGGTGACCACATGGCTAGTGAGGTTGTAAGAGAGGTGGTAAGAAAGAGGTTCGAACTTCGCCCACTAGTAAAGGAAGATCGTATAGCTACTGGATTGCCTGTGGCCATCAGACGGACGAGGAATACGGAGGAGTGGTGTAGGATCAACGCTTTGATCGATACCACATAAACTGATAACGTCTTCTTTGGTTTTGCATATATGCACTTCCCTGCTATTTACTCCTTACTGCGTGCAAACGCCCTTCATAGCTTACTGCTGCCTTCATACTTTTCCCTATGCTTTTTCTCAATCTACCGCTATTCTCCGGAATCATTTTCAACATAATACAAGCAATTTCCGCTGTGAAATCAACGTAGTTTTTACCGTCTGTCATCTACATTCACCCCCCCCTCTTAGTCCGCTCCGATCCTACACTAATCAATATGCCATATTGATAGGACTCTGGATTCAAATCCAAGCACAGTCATGATCAATCATTGCATGTCATCAACTTACTTCTCCCCCCGTTGTCATCAACAAAAGAGAAGTCCCAACTCTTATGGTGTTGTAAGATAAGTTCATAATCCTATGCATAATACACATAGTATCAGCATGCATCTAGTCATTACGGTGTTCAAGTTTTAGCATGTTTGCTTTTCTTGAGATAAGCCTGTTTTGCTTCTCTTAACGATAAGCTAGCAATTTTTACGATAACAAGTTTTTACTACATACAAGCTAGCAAAAATTTCAAAGCAAATGCAAGATAGCTTTCTTGTGTAAGCTCCTATCTTGCTTCTATTGTAATGTGTAAGGGTGCAAGTTTTGCCTGCTTGAGATAGGCCGATAGTAACTGTTACAATTTGTTTCTTAAGATAGGCAATCTTGTGATGTAAAATGTACGCTATACTCATCTACTAAGCAAAATTAGAGATGTTCAAGAAGGTCAACTCCTTGCTTCTTGAAATCTGTATGTTTCAAGCAGCAAACTTTTGCTTCATTTGCAATGGTTGAGGCTAGCAATTTTGCTTGTCATTGCAAAGTGCACAATTAGTATGTTTTGCATATTGAATAGGCATATTGCAACAATTGATTTGCAATTTATAATATGCAAGTTATCACCTTTTTACACTAAAACTTACAAAAAGATGTGCAAGATGGACTATTTTGCCTCTTTTCAGTGTGTAACTGGCACATATGGTTTTTTTGAGATTTGCAGATAGCACTTTTCTCTATTGAAGTATGCAAGCTAGCAAAATGTGCTCCCCCTATGTCGTGTTAAATAAAGGAACAACAGAATAACAATACAATCGTGTAATTTATTTCCCTTTCCTATAATTTTCCAAATCATGACCTGGGTAAATACAAAGGTGAAAATGAATGTCAAAAGACATATATCATTTTTGACGAATTTCTTCTTTATAAATACAAAGCATGTATAGAGAACAATCTTGATTAAAAGAAACTTCAAGTTAAAATTATCAAGATTGCAAATAGCATATCATGGTTTGACAAGAAACAAGTTTCTTAGTTAGTTAATAGTAAAAAGAATCGTAGAGAACAAATCTCAATTCTGCATATAAAAACTTATGATTGTTACATAAAAAAACATCTCTTTATAAAAATGAGAGAATCTTGAAAAACAATCTTGATTATATAAAGTTTCAAAAACATAATATCAAGATCATGAATACTAAAAGACCATGAAACACATTCGGACAAACGCCTTTAAAGAGAAAACAATCTGAGTCTTCAATAGAAAAATGCAATTATACTTACGAAATCAAGTCACGATTTCATAAAACCCCATTAAATTCAATATCAATTTCATAATCCAAGAGATTATAAAAATAATCAAATGGATTAATCAAAATATAAATAAGATAGGGAAAAGCATTTTCAAGAGAAATGTTCTTCTCTTTGGGTTGTTTCAAAATCATGTGATGATTTCAGTCAGAATACCCCCTTTTTATGTCAAAAAAAACATGTATTCATATTTAATGAACATGTAAGCTTTATTACGACAGGATCAATAAGGTACCTTTAAGTATGGTTTCTTTTAAAAAAAATCAATAATCCGAAACTTACAAGAATTCCATGCATGAGTAATTTCGAAAAATCTCATGTATACAAACAAAATATCAAATCATGATATCAAAACATTTATCATTTAGTATTCTGATACACATAATCTGCAATACAATCACATTACAATTAAAAGCACATTGAACGCCTAATTTCAACATCATTAAATGTTGTAACTCATGATGGTAATAATTGTCAATTGCATCCTACCATGATCAAAAACTTCTCCCCCATTTGTATTTCAGGCATAATTCATTCATCACATTGGAATATCAAGAAGAGTTATTGGGTGAGAGAGAAATATTTCATGACTTAAGGATTCATAAAAAATGTAGTATCATGAAAAGATAATACCAAAGACATGATGTATGTTAAAAACTCCTCTTAAATAAAGAAAAAATCTTAGGGGATCATGATATAGCAAGAAAATTCATTCAATCTTACAGGAGAACAAGATATTAATTCAAGCATAAAAAAGTTCTCAATTTCATTCGAACATATAATAAAGAATTGGGGTCTCCAAAAATCATGATTCATTCAGGAAAATTTTCTCTTTAGTTACACGACAAGAAGAAATAAGCAATGATACCAATATGATTCAGTTAGACAATTTTTCTATTAGTCTGTTGAATCTTGGATTTCGATGATGAAATCCAATTAGCATTTATCTACTCCATATGTGACGATAAGATGCAGGATTAATAGGGACAAGCTTGAAAGACATAAAGCAAGTCTACCGGAATCAAGTCTCGGGGTTGTTTGAGGAGTCCGAAGATTCGTCGGAGATTGTTGCCGGAACCAATCGGAAGAAACGAGGCTTCTCGGAGTTTCCTTTTTTTTTTTTTTTGTTTTTCCGTATACAACATCGACCTAAAAACTGTATCTTGCGATTCCACTTCCGGCATCGAAAATAAAGTTAAATAATATTATCATCACATTATAAATAAATTATTTTTATATTGACAGTGGTTATAGTTTTTATAATAAAAATTTCCTAACACCCTTTATCTCTATTGGAGGGCATCATATTGGACCCATTGGACGAGGACTCGCGACTCTTGGCGCCCATTGCAGGCCTGTGTGTATGGTGTCGAGGTCATACGGTGCGTCGTTCTGCTGTCGCCATTCAGTGTGCAAGCTCGCATGTTGCAAGTGGGTAACTTTATAGAATCCGGTACCCTTAACTTGTATTTCTACAATTCATTCTCATTATTTCCTTTCTATCTATTCAGTTTTACTTTTCAACTTCTTAGTTCTTTCTGTAAAACCTTTCAGTTCCATTTTGTTAGCGTGGTGTGGGAGGTTTGGAATCTCTATTTTAATTAATAAAATTAATTAATAACTTAACAAATTATCCTATCATAAGTTATGTGAACAGTGTATTCTAGTCAGTACCATGAAAAGTTTAGACATCATGTCAATATCAAAGGTCAGATATTATGATGGAGGTTCGAGAGTGTTGGGTTGAGCATCTAGTTCTCCGAAAGGAGAATAATCATATACTGGAAGAGTTTAAAAGAAACGGTTTAACAAAGAAGAAAAAAAAATATAAATATCAAATGACATAACTAGAAAATGGATGATAGGTTCAAAGCCTTTGAGGCTCAGTTTTGGGCTATCTTTCATAGCTTGGGGCAAGTATTGCCCAAGCCAATATTGCCACAGATATGGTATGATTAACCATCTAACGACTCTGGTTATATCATTTTAGGCTAAGTCGATGATTGTATTGCTTGGAACAATGGTAGTATGTTGTATGTGTCTTTGATATTTTTTAGTTAATTTGGTGAGATTATGTTCCGTGTAATTGTAAGTAATATATATAGGGATATGATTTGAATTCTGATTATGATATTGGTAATAAGGGTTATTTATAGGATCCTACACGTCAATCACATAGGAAATAAACATCTAAATGTTGTGATAATTTCTTGTGTATTATTATAGTAATTAGTTACATATCATTATCTAGTCTTTAAATATAGACTTTTAAATCATCTCGGTTATAGGTTACTCGAGACGGAAATTTAGATAATTGGATAGATCGGTGCATTGTTTGTATACCGTCAATTGGATGGAGGTGGTTGATCTCATAGTCACTCAGGTACAGAACACTAGAGGTACAAAGTAGATAATATTGAAAAAATGGAGTTTATTCGAGATATTAATGGATTTCTTGTGAGTACTTACTCTTTGATACCAAACTTATAAGCTTGGACCAAGTTCCAGATCTAGATTAGTTGGTCAGTGAGAGTGGAGAGCCAACTTTAGACAAATCCCGGTCATAAGAGGACTATCTCATATATTCTTGTCAAACAAACCTTGGCTAGCAGAGCAGCGGGAGGGCGACGGAAGCATCTCCCATAATCGTCCATCATGGTAATTTGGATTGAGAGAGGAAGAGTCTTTGAGGGACTCCGATTAGAGAGAGAGACTCGTAGGTAGAAACCATTATGAACCTAACAATACTAGGCTGAATATACAGTCTTTGGGATATTAGAGAGATAAGGGATTATAAAGTACACAATAATGACGATAAATATGTCAAAATAATAGATTTTCCTCTATTACACTAAGGAACTACGGTGGTCGTAGCATCGTACATTGTAGTAGATGAGACGTTAAATTATTATGATTTTTTATAATAATGATTATTCAAATATTATATGATAATATCATCACGCGAGAGGAACATGATACATATGTGTGATGCTAGACATTGAGTCCTGAATGTAAGTGTGTCCAAAAGGAAATGAGACGAGGGAACGTGCATACCCGTGGCATGTAGGCGGTAGGAAATTTGCTAGTCATAGGTGCCCCTAACAGAGCTAGTCATAGTGACTGATGAAGTGGTGACTTGACATTGATCTTTTTGCTTATTTATATTTTGTCATTTTCACTTTCTATGTCTTTACAATATTGCATATAGATATGTGCTTGTCCGTTAGATCGTGCACATGGAATCGAATCGTGGAGATCATGATAATGAGAACGATCACCTATAAAGCAGGATCCTAAATAAGCCCAGATCCCTGTTAGGATCAGAGTGGGCACTAAAGGGGGGGGGTTGAATTATGCCGCGGATTAAACTTGTAAGTTTTAAAAATAAATTGTAAATACAGGAGATTCGTTTCATAGTACTTGAGTAGATGAAAGCGACAGTTAGCAGCAGTAGTGATAAATAACAATTCAGGAAAGTAAGAAATACATATCCAGGAACACACCAATTTAAAGTGTTCAGTCAAAAGACCTAAATCCACTGCGAAGCCTTTTGACGAGGGCTCCAATTTAATAGCAAATCACTTTGAAGAGGAAGACAAAACCCCCTGTACAACCTTTTACAATGGGTTCCACTCTTATAAATTTTAACGAAAAAGAAGGGTGTGACACCTTTTTTTTCTGAAGCAATTGAAACAAGACTTGCTAAAGACTTGCTAACGCTTTTATCCAATTATGCTTCTCAAAAGTTATCTCTCGTGAGCATTGAGGGGTATTCTAGACTAAAAGGATAATTGGGCTCTAAATTTTGAATTCTATGGTTTCGGAGCTGGCGGTGCCACCGCGCCTATCGGTGGTGTGCACCGTCAACTCTCGGGTGTGGGGCGTGCCACCGCCTGACCTTACAGGTCACTGTTTGGGCTTCTAAGTCCAGCCCAAACTAAGTCATATTCGGGACCAATGGCACCTAACCAGGATATAGGCTATCCTTAATCAGTAACCCTCATTACATGCAAACTCTGCACCTGAAAATATAGTCCTAACAAGTTTTTAAATGGCAAACTCGAGTATCATTCGACGAGCTTTTTGGAGATCATTCCGGTGGAATTCCGATCCACCCTCAAATTTCTTCTAGCAGGACTCCTAAGGGCTCGATCTGTTGTGGCGAGTTCAGCAAGTAGTCTGAGCATTTCGGTGATCTACGCGAACCGCCAAGATCTCTTCCGGGGACTTCCGAAATACTTCGGCAAAGGCCTCGATTTCTGCTCGGTTGGTTACTGGAAGAGTACTCCATGTCGAAATCTTCGGAACTCTCGCGGAATCTTGAACACCCATCGACGTGACTACTGGTTATATAGACTTATTTATGCTCGTTTCAAGTGCATAGTTAATTCCTGCACACTTAACTTCAAAACTTCGATCGAGACATCACCTAAGCAAATTAATTAAGTTGTTTGGCATGCCTTGGTCCTCGACGCTTTGTCCGGATTATTCGGGACATCATACCTCTATTGCCGCCTTTACCAATCGGCCAATTGGACTTCGCAACTCGATCTCCTTGGCGTATTACCCGCCTCAGCCGCTGCCCAAATCCACAACCGGAAGCCTTCTACGATACGCGACCGAGTCCACGGGCCGACCCGACGTCACAATCTTCTGAATGTTCCTCGGCACAACATATTTTCTGCCTGTAATGGTATATCCTAAATCGAAGATCCTGTGTCAAGCAAAACACAAAATTAAAACATAAACACATATCGATGTGTTCATCATCAAATACGAGATTCACAATCCCCCATTTTTATAAGACAACAATCGATGACGGAGTAACCTTAACTCCCGGAGGTTAACCAAAACCCCCCTATCTGTTGAGTCTCGGATGTTGAGGATGAAAACTAATTGATTGTGTTTGAGATGTGTAAAATCCTTTTGCGTGCTGCAGGTCTCCTCCTCAGGATTAGACAGTTGACACAGGAGGAAATTGGACGTGTGCGCCGAGAGGAGATCACGCTCAGGATATTGGACGAGGGAAGCTGTCGGGACGGTGGGCATCGGGCAAGGGAAGAGCGGAATTGCACCAAGGATACGGGGTTGCGGAGGTCAACGCCCGACGGGCAAAAAACCCGCAAGGTGGCGAATGCCCTGAAGAATGGGACAAAGCGCCAACCAATGCCTTGCCGGGCAAACAGATGTCAATTCGCGTTGTAATAATTGTCTAGATCGAAGTAGAGTTTTGGGGTGGGTGCAGGAAATTAACTACGATAACGATGAAGGACAAAAGCGAAACAAAGTGCTGGGTAAGCGCGAAAGGATTCGTTGGGAGTTAGAGAGTTCACGAAAGCCAAATGTTCGCGGGGAATGCTGTCGGAACTAGAACGAGAGAATTAGAATGAGTAGGGATATTGCCGATGGGTTTTCGGAAGCTCGCGGAAGGTTCGTGGGAAGTTCGCGGGAAAGCTCACCGAGAAAAATCGCGCTTGCTGAAGACACTCATCGAGAAATCGCAGATCAAATCGTGAAGGAAGTCTAGGAGCTTGCCGGGAGTCGCAAAATGGTTCCGAGAGTTTCTCGGAAGATAGCCGGAAGTTCGCGGGAAGAAGTCTTGACTTGTGGATCTTTGTAAGCTAGGAAAGGTTATCTTTAAATTTGTAGTAGCATGTTAATTAGGGTTAGAAAGTGTTAATCTTATAACTCAAGTGGGCGCCCAATTGGCCGAGTTGGACTGGTTTGGTCCAAGTTAAGAGCTCCATACCATGTTTGGAGCGGAGAGAGCCAGGCGGTGGCATGCCCTAGTACACGGTCAGTGTCAAAACTGAAGGCGTGGTGGCACCGTAGTCTTGTGGAACCGAAGAGATTCAATTTTGGGAGCCTAAAATTTGCTCCTCTTGAGGCCTATTAAATACACCTCTAAGTCCAGCTGAGAGAAAACCTTTGAGAAGCACAAGTTGAGGAAAATCTTTAGAAAAGTTTGTTTTCAAGAGCTTGAGTGTTCACCTGCCTTCTTCTCATTGAAATCTTATTTGTTAAAAGGGTGAACCACTATGTAGGAGGTTGTAAGGGGGTTAAGAAAAGAGGTTGATTTGCTAGAAAGGAAGATCGTTAATGGATGACGGTGTGGCCTCGACTGGAAGAGGAATCGGAGGAGTGGATGTAGGTCACGATTACTCGATACCACTATAAACTACGTCTTCGTGGTTCTGGCATTTCTTCGCTATTACCTTACTGCAAACCCCTTCAATAGCTTAGCATTCAATAACTTTTACCTATGCTTGAATCTTAACCATATTTACGGAATCAGTTTCAACTACAAAGAAATTTCAGAAAATCAACGTAGTTTTTACCGCATGCACTATTCACCCACCATCTTAGATGACCGCTTCCGATACTAACACTATCAATATGCCCTATTGATAGAGACTCGGGGGATTCAAAAATCCAAGCAACCAATGTCATGATCAAATCATGCATGTCATCAACTACTTATCCCCCTTTGTCATCAACAAAAAGGAGAGTCCCAATATTAGTGTTAAAGATAAAAAGTGTTCAAATCATTGCATAAATAACATAGTACATCATGCAATCTCGCATTGAAAGTGGCAAGTTTTGCATGTTGCTTTTCTTGAGATAAACAAAGTTATGCTTCTCTTTTTAAAACTATAGCTTAGCAAATTTTTGAACGATATAACAAGTTTCTACATACAAAGACTTAGCAAAAATTTCAAAAGAAATGCACGATAGCTTCTTGTGTAAGTCATTATTCTTTGCTTCCTATGAATGTTAAGTTGCAGTTTTGCCTCTTGCGCTCGCAAGATAGTACTTTTACAAAGTTTTGATTTCTTGAAGATAGGCAAGCTTGTGTGTTTAAATAAGTAAGCTATACATCTGCTAGAGTAGCAAATAGAGATGTGCAAGAAAGCAAAACTCTTGATTCGTGAAACTAGGTATGTTGCAAGCTAGCAAACTTTTGCTTCCTTTGCATGTTTTTGAGCTAGCAATTTTGCTTCAATTGCAAAAGTGAAAATTAGTAGGTTTGCATATTGAGATAGGCAAGATAGGAACATTTGAGTTGCAAATTTAGTAATAGCAAGTATCAACTTTTACAAATAAAAGTTAGCAAAAAAAGATGTGCAAGATGGCATTTTGAGCCTCTTTCAAGTGTGTAACTGCACCTATGGTTTTTGGATTTTGCAAACGATAGCACTTTTCCTTTTATTGAAGTATTGCAAGCTAGGCAAAATTGCTCCCCTATGTCTTTGTTAAATAAAAGGGGAAACAATCCAACAATCGGTAATTTATTTCACTTTACTATAATTTTCAAATCATGGCATGTGTGGAAATACCAAAGGTGAAAAATGAATGTCAAAAAAGACATATATCATTTTTGACAATGTTCTTTTTTTAAATACAAAGTCATGATAGCGAAAATCTTTGAGTTTAAAGAGCAAACTCAAGTTATAAACTACAAGAGGTACAAATATCATCTCATGTTTACAAGAACACAGTTTTCTTTGTTAGTTAATAGTAAAAAAGAATCGTAGGACATAGGAGAACAAATATCAAGTCATGCAATTAAAGAACTTATGATTTACATAAAAAAAAACATTTATTTTATAAAATGAGAGAACTTGAAAACATCTTGATTTATATAAAAGTTGCAAACATTAATTATCAAAGATCGTGAATACTAAAAGGACCATGAAACATTTCGACAAAATGTCTTTTAAATAGAAAACAATCTGTTCATTCAATAGAAAAGTTTTCAATTATAATTACGAGAAACAAGATCACAGATTTCAAATAAAAACATGACATTCAATCAATTTCTAATCACGGATTCATAGAAAAATACAAATGGATTCAGTCAAAATAATAGAGAGAGAGAAAAATATTTCAAGAGAAAGGTCTCTTTTGAGTGTGTCAAATCCAGTGTATTGGTTTCAGTCAAGCAATACCCTTTTTTTATTGTCAAAATAAAAACATGTATCACATTAAAACTGAAAATGTAGATTTCTTACGACAAGGATCATAAAGGTACTTTCATTATGGTACAAATATAATCCGTAAATTACAGATTCATCATGGCATATTTCGAACATCTCTGTTGTATAAAACAAAAATCATCATCTGCTATCAAAACCTTTATCATGTCAAGTATATGATACACCTCCTATGCACGACTAAGCACATACAATTAAAAGCAATGCACGCATATTGCAAATCATAAATGTTTGAAATCATGATGCGTATAAATTTGTCAAATTGCATCCTCCATGATCAAACTTCCCCATTGTATTCATGCATACTTTCATTTCATAAAATTTAGGAATAGCAAGAAGAGATTGGGGGCTGAGATAATATTTCATGAATATAAGGAATTGCATAATAAAAATTCATCATGAACAGCTATACAACAGACATGAATTTCTTATTAAAAAAAACACTCTCGTCTTAAATAAGAGAAAAAATCTCTAGGGTAAGTGATATAGATAAAATTCAGTCAAGTGCTTATAGGAGAACAAGATATTAATTCACGCTATAAAATTTCTCAATCATTAGAATCATATAAAAAGATGTGGTTCGAAAAATCAGATTCATTCAGGAAAATTTTTCTTAGTACACGACAAGACGAATATAGCAATGAGCCACTCTGATTCATGTAGACGACCAATTTTTATATTAGTATGTTGAATATTGGATTCGTGATGAAATCAAGTATCATGTTTATCTAAATTCCAATTATGTAGAGATAAGGTATGCTAGGATTACCTTAACTTATGAAAGCTTGAAGAGCCAATAAAGCAGTCTACCGGAATCAAGTTCGGATTGGTGTGTTTGAGAGTCCGAAGATTAGTAGGGATGTTTGACGGAAAAAACCATCGAGAAGAAATCGAGACTTGTCGGGTTTTCGGAAGTCCAACGGAAGAGCTCATCGGAGAGGTTCGCAAAAGATCAACGAGGAAGGCTCGGTACTCGCCGATTTCACCACAAGCGGGAGGCTAGTTGGGATCCGTTGGCAGAAATCCAAAAGGGGATCGGACGTCCGTCGGAAAAGATCACTAGAAAGCTCGCCGGAATAAGACTTGAGTTCGTCGGTAAAAAAACTTGCTCTTAGGATTATGTTTTTGAATTATGTAGTTTGCATTTAATGAAGGTTAGGATAAGAAATAATCCTCTATCTTGATTAGGGGCCAACTAGGCCCAAAAGGAAACCTGGTTGCGGTCGGCGTAAAGCCAACCAGGTGACAGTAAAGCCAGAGGGTGCAATGTCCAGCACTGACGAGCTTAGGCCCGACATGGTGCATCGCTGGATCTGGGTAGGTGGCACCGCATGGACTGGGTCGGTGGACACGCCCACAATAGCCACTATCAGTGTCAGAAGAGGCGTGGCACTACCACCGACAAGCGATGGCAACGCTAGCTTCGGGAAAAGCCGGAAAAAGAATCAATTTGGATGCCCAAATTTGAATCCTCTTGAGGCCTAAAATACCCTCAATCTTTTAGCCAGAGATTACAATTTTGAGACGCAAAGAGAGTAAAAAAAAAAAGGTCTTAGCAACAAGACTTAGCAAGTCTTAACTTTCAAATGGCGTGAGTGTCACGCCCCTTTCATTTCTTGCTAACTGAACTTTTGATAAGCGTGTGAATAATTGTAAAGGTTGTAAGAGGGGTATTTGTCCTTCCGTTCAAAGCGATTTGCTAGTGAAGTTGGGAGCGGCCTCATCGAAGAAGGCTCATTAGTGGATATGTAGGCGGTTTGACGGAACGCAATTTAAATAGATCGTGTTCCTTGAATGTGGTGAGTTGTTATTTTTCTACAATCATTGTCTCATAGAAGCAAGTTTTGTGTTCTTCACTTCTTTAAGTACTATTGAATGAAATTCCTCGCATGTACGAATCAGTTGCAAACTTAATAGTTAATACCGCTACACTTAATTCACCTCCTGTTAGTGTCGCTCCGATCTAACAATTGTATCAGGAAGGACTTCACTCTATATTTGGTTTAACACCCAAGAGCGATGGTCATTCGGGCTATGCATGCGGGACATTCTATTACCCGACCACCACCCTGTTGTAATGGGTCGGAGTACACGTATTAGAGACACATATGAGAATCTTCCATTTATAGTGGATTGGGATTGGGGACAATATTGTTGAAAAATGGATTTTTAAAAATCTTCCTTACGTGAGCGAATGGAATGAATCATAGAAGAAGGATTTTGCTTTAAACGAAAGGCTATGAATGCTTTATTGTGCATAGGACAAAAATGAATTTAACGCATTCAACTTGTGATTCGCTTTTGATGATATTGGGAACTCTTGAGGGTAATCATGAAGGTACTAGCCGAGAGTGAAAGAGTCCAAAATCACCATTCTTGTGCACTCTTATGAACTTTCCGAATGAAACCAAGTGAGTCAATCGGGGGACATGTAAACCCATTTCCGGATGTATAATGGACTCAAAGCTTTGGTAAAGATTTTTCTAACTCGTGAACTAGTAACTAAAATCTTAAGATCCCTTTCTAAAAAAGTTGGGTCCAAAAGTTTACTACAATTCAAGAGGCCAAGGAACTTAAAAATTCCTCTTGAAGAACTTATTGGTCTCTAATGACCTACGAAATGACATGTAAGCGCATGACAGCTCGGCCCCCCTTCCAAAGGACAGAAGGATATGACCTCACATAACAAGAAGAGCCCTTGAAAGGAACATCAATGTGATGAGGGCCAATGAACAAGAATTGACACTCTTTTGACTCAAAAATTTAAACAATTATACGAACGAACAAATTTAAAATAATACAAAACCACAAACTTGACATAGAAGGACCACAGTGATATGCATAGGAATGCAAGAAGACGGGACATTTTCAAACAAATGAATGTCCCCACGCCAAAAAGAGAAACAACAAAGAAGGAAGGCGCTCAAAAAAACACGTGGATGATTCAAAGCGCATACGAAGAAGATGGGTCTAACACGAGCAAGTTGCTCATTAGCCATAATGGCCATCGGAGGAGAGGAGGTGGAACGAATTTAATGATGCAGGTTATCTATCATGATTATGAAATGCCTTCCATGAGTTATTTGATGACTGCAAAACCATTAGTAGAAATACCAACATTGTAAAAAGGAGAGATAGTCTACTTGAATTTGATAAATTAAGAAATGAAAGATCATGTGATAGTTTAGCTCAATGAATAAAATGCCGTGATCTAGAAACTCTCCAAAGGAGACTTGACTCTTAAGGAACACCTTGAAGAAGATCTCGAGGGGGGGATCCGGTAGGGAAGTCTTTGAAAATGATCATTACAAAGCTAAGGTCAGGTCCTAAAAGAAGTGAGAATCGGATGCTTGGTGATGAAGTTATCACAAAAATCCAACACCACCTTAATAAAGAGTCCTATCTTTACAGTTCAACCCAAAGCAATTGCAACTTTTGTTGCAAATATGGGACATAAAAACTTATTTCAATGTACCATTCAAGGAAAATTAGTCGAACAAAATGGATTTGGGTTCCTAAAGGAACCATTGATCAGTTTATGGCAACATGGATAAACAGTAGAATCAGTTTTTGAGGCCCCTAAAAGTAAAACGGGTACACTAAATAATCCCGTATGTAGAAACATACACCATAACAAGCTAGGAGCAATGAGATGGTACCTTGATAGCTGGATGCGCAAGGCATATGACCGGAGAGATTCATCCCAATCCCAAGCTCACTAGCATATGAGACGAAGGCTATGTCACTTCGGAGACAATAATAAAGGCAACAAATCATTGAAGGAGAAACAAGGTAACAAAATATAAACTTTTTTATTGATAATGAGCTAGTTGAGGGATTGAAACAGACTCTCTGAATATATCAATTATGCGAATAAAAAGTATATCGTTAGATTTGAATTTAAATGTGTGTATTATTGAAAAAACCAAACAATGGACATGACTAGATTGCATTAAACAAAATAATGTCTAAACCATCAATTCTTGCGAACATGGTAATGAAAGGCTTCTCCGCTTTAAAGATGATGCTTAGCTGGCATAGGAGATTAGGCCCGGCAAAGCATGAAAAACTAATATCTAAGATTCTCATTAGAGAATTTGTACGAGGGATTCCAAATATGAAGTTTGTTAAGGACAAAATAGCGGATGCGTGTAATAGGTAAACAAGTAAAAAACTAGTTTCAAATCAAAAAAGTCAAATAGCCCACTTAGACCATTACAAATGATCAATTTGGACTTATTGGGAACAATTGACCACGACAAGGTCTAGGGGAAGCAAATACGCTTTTGTAATGATAGGATGAACTATACAGATACACTTGGACCTATTTCTGGCTACAAAAGTGATTGTTTCAAAGTTTCTCTAAATTGTAAACTCACTTAAAACGAAAAAGGTTTCCTGATTTCATCAATTCGGAGTTGATCACGGTGGGAATTTCAAAACTGGGATTTCCAAACTTTTTGTGAAGTTAACGGATATACACCACAACTTCTCTACTCCAAGAAACACAACAAATGGAGTAAGTAAAGTAGTAGAAAGAAAATAGAAATATACAAGAAATGGCAAGACACTATGTTGAATAAACATAGTTACCAATTTTTGGGCCAAGACGTGAATTACGGCTTGCTACATCTGAATAGGGTTCTAAATAAGACCTCTCCATCAAAAATCCTATGAATTATGGAATAACAAAACACCAAAGGTTTCTTATTTTAAGTTTTGGTTGCAAGGCTTTATTTTAATGAAAAAAGGATGCTTAGGAAAATTTGATGCTAAATACGGATGAAGGTCATCTTTCTGGTTACTCTTATGTTCTAAGGCTTTTATGTTTAACAAAAGAACCTTATTTATAGAAGAGTCTATTCATGTAAATTTTAATAAAATTTCCGAGGTTTAAAGAAAAATGATTTTGGATGATGATATTGGTTGTGAAAAATTTGAATTTTAAATGAACCCCTCCCAAAATAGCAAAACTGGATGCATCTTCTGCAAAATTCCTTACCAAGGATGAAGTATGTAGTGCTCATCCAAAGAGCAAATATAGGAGATACATCACAAGGGGTTTAACACGCGTTCTTCTTTCAGAATTTTTATGCTAATGAACCTTCTCTCTCCAAGCGACCAAATGCATGACGAAGCCTGAAAGATATTTTGGGTCATTGCACTACAAGAGGGAATTGAATCAATTGAGAGGAATGAGTATGAAGCTTGTTTCTAGACCTAGTGACCCTTTGTCATGGTACCCTAATGGGTCTTTAGAAACAAGCAAGACGAATGTGGTATGTGGTTTAGCAACAAGGCTAGTTAGTGGCCACAGGTTTTCAACTAAGCACGAAGGTAAAAATACGAAGAAACTTCACTCCTGTAGCAAAATTAGAAAGCCTTAGGATGCTCCTTGCATTGATTTAGTAGTAATAATTTTAACTATTTTAAATGGACGTCAAAAGTGCTTTTGAATGGTTTATTTCGAAAGAAGTATAGTCGAACAACCTCCTAGATTTGAAAATCTCTTCTTTCTAATCATTCATTCAAATTGACTAAGGCTTCTATAGTTTGAAACAAGCTTCCTAAAGCTTGGTACGAAAGGCTAGTCCTTCTATTTAAATATTTACAAAAGGCAAGGGTGATACGATAGGGTTATCAAAACATTTTTACAACATAAATTTGTTTATTATGCACTTATGTTGATGATATTATTTTTTGTTCTTCGGATGAATCACTATGTGAACATTTGCCAAATGTAGAGTCTGAATGAATGAGTTAATGGTGTGGAATTAACTTCGGTTAGCTTTTTCTCTTGGGTACAATGCTCCATTTGAGACA
>PYDT01000326.1:0-35987 GCA_004837865.1 Musa balbisiana
TTTAATGGAAACTTAGCTTAGCGGTCCCGTGACCAAAGGAAACCACCCGGTTTTTTCGCTTGGTGGGCCGGGAATTGCCACGACTTATAAATTTGTACGGTAAACTACTTGGAGCTCACGTAGCTCATGCGGCTTAATCGTATTCGGGGCGGGGCCATGAACCTATTTGAAGGGCATCATTTGTACCAGAGAAACCAACTGTAGAAACAAGGATTGTTTACTTACGCACCTAGCTACTCTAGGTGGGCGGGGTAGGTCGGTGGGGAGAAGGTTAGGACACCTTTCCATACTTGTATCTGGAGTAATTCACTTAATGATTCCTAGCAAGTATTAGGCTGTGGTGGTATTTATAATGGCGCTTCTGGACCCGAGACTCTTGAAGAATCTTTTCATTCTCTCGGTTAGTAATGAAAGATGAAATAAATGGATACCATTTTGGAGTATTCAATTTAATGTTGTAGGTATAGGATTGCTTTCTGCTAGTGCTCCAAGGATGTTTTTTTTGGGGGCATATATGCATACCTGGGCACGTGGGGGGCAGAGATAGATGTAGAAAAAATTACCAACTTGACCCTGACGCCAAGTGTCATAATTTGGTTATTTACTAAAACCTCCTTTTGGGGGGGAGGAGGAGAAGGATGGATGTTAGTGTGGACGATTCGATTTAGAAAGATATAATTGGGGGACATGTATGGTTAGTTCCATTGATTAATTGCGTGGAATTTGCGCATATCTTAACCAAACCTTTTGAATGGGATCGCCAGTGCATTTGTATGTCTGGAGAGGCTTTTTTTTTTTTTTTTTTGTGTTTTTTTTTTTTTTTTTTACTTGTCTATAGTTCAGGGTGGCACCTTTATCCTGTCATCCTTGCGTTTATGCTGTTGTTTTGTCGGCTGGTGTAATAAGTACCCGCAATCCTGTGAGTTTTACGGACCTACAGGAGCCAGAAAGAGACTCTCAAGCTCAAGCATTTACCGTTCTAGCAGTGAGAACAACCGTATTGGAGCTAAAAGTGGGACCGTCAAGGACCCTACTGGGTTTAGGTAAAGGTAATATCTATTGCGTTCACACCGACTGGAGAGATTATTTTTGGAGGAGAAGGGAAAGAAACTTGCGGGTTTTTGGGGATCTTCGTGCTCATGGTTAGAACCTCTAAGGTGAGGTCCCTGGTTTGGACTGAGTACCGGCTGAAAAAAAAAAAGAATACAACCTTGGCAAGAACGTCGTTCGGCAACGAGAATATATGACTCATGCTCGTTAGGTTCTTTAATTCCGTGGGTGGCGGAGCTACGAGATCAATGCAGTCAATTATGTCGTCTAGACAGTTGGTGGCGACCCTCCAGCTGGGGTGCTAGGATTCTTCTTTTTACCTTGGGGGCAGTTGTGGCACATGCGGGGAAAGGCCCGTGTTTTGCAGCTGCAGCAGGCTTTGAAAAAGGAATCGATCGTGATTTGGAACCGTTCTTCCATGACCTCGTCTAGTTGGAGATTTCTTCACTTTTCTTTTTGATCTTATTCTATTTTTTCCTGTTTCTGGCTCGGCTATTCTAACTAGCCGGGCATCCTGGTAGAAAGATAACGGGCCAAATGAAGAATAAAGAAGAAAAGAAAACAAATTAGTAACAAGCAAAAAAAAAGGAGGACCAGAGAGGGAGTCGAACCCCGCTGTTCTTGGTTTAGACATACCGGTTTTTTTTAAGACCGGAGCTTCACCACTCAGACACTATACCCGGAGACAATTTCTCATTTTATTCCTACAAAATGGAATATGATATATGAAGATGATTACACTAACTCTCTGTAGAAACATCCAGATGCAAATCCATAGTTACGATGTATCTATCTGTAGATTGTCTACATAGATATATGCATGATCCAGTATTTCTGCTGTGAAGTAAAAATACTAAACTCCCCTCGAATCCATGGCCGAATGTAACTAAAGCTGGGGTAAGGTAAAAAGTTCTAAGAATCAATTGATCATGGTCTCAACATGACCTTACTGATGAATTTTATACAATTTTGACCTAACGAGGGATCAACATGGAGAGTTCAGTTGTTGGTAGCGTGAGGATTACAAACATGACTATTGCTTCCAATTAGCTGTTTTTGCATAATTGCGACTTCATCAGTCTTATGATTAGTTGTAACCGTGTATTTGACTTCTTCTGATGGTTGGTCAAGATAATAAAAAATATTGTATTTTCCGTTGGTACATCGTATGGATGGATAGTCTTTCTGGTTAGTATCCTTAATTCTTCAATCTCTTGGAACTTATTTTTTTATTTCCCCGAATCAAAACTCATTCCTTCTAAACTTCTACTTATAATAATTAAATAATTCGGGATTGTGAGACATCAAAGATTCAATCTGAGTCCAAAAAAAAATATATTTCATTCTTGTATCGAATAGTTTGCCTGTACATATGATCCAGACGCATATAGGATATATGATATATGTCTATATGTGTGGGACAATGCGTGCGTATGAGGAACGGCAGAAATGCGGATTGCGGCGAATGAAAATTTCTCTTTGCCAAAGGAGAAGACGCGCTGGCTAGATGAACAAGCGGGTCGAGACACGAGAAAGAGTCAGACGCTATACGCCCACGGTGAAGAATGTCTTATGATAAGATAAGAGATAAAATCAAAAAGAAATTCGAACTACTAATGCTAACACTAAAAAGATTTTTTTTTGTACAAAAAAATGTTGCGGAGACAGGATTTGAACCCGTGACATCAAGGTTATGGCTTGCGGAGCTACAACTGTCTATCCGCGCTGAAGAACCGGAACTTATGGACGAGAAAGATGGATACGCCATATTCCCATTCCGTACAAATAGATAGTCTATTTATACAGAATGGAAAGAGGGCTCTCTATCTGCTATGATAATAGATGTAGAGATTCATACAAATACGAAAGGATATTTTTCTCTTACCACTGATCTTCTGCGCCGGTAAAAACATGCAGAAACATTATCGAAGTATGTGTCCGGATAGCCCAAAGTCGCGATATTAGCTCAGGTCTTTACAGTCCAAAAAAACAACGTCGATGGGACGTTAGGTGCACTATTAAACGTGGTGGGGATTGCAAAGTTTCCATTGGAATTTACCATTTTTCACTCAATGATGGAACTTTGCTTATTTTTTTTTTGAGGATCGACGAATCAAATGATATTTCTGTTCCAATTTCTGTCGCTTCTTCTCCCTCTGAATCAAACTTTTTCTTGCCATATATAATGTTAGTTCCTATTATTATCAATGATACAGTTCGGATCCTAGATGTAAATATAAGAAGGAGATCCCTCCCTCTCCATCGAAACAAATGAGATTGTTGCGATACAGTACATAAAAAAAATAATAAAATAACTAAACTTAAAAATAACCAAATTTTCCTGATGTAGAGGCAATCAACCGAAAGCTGCATAAGTGAATATATAACCTACGAAAAGTGGTATCCACACCAACTTGCTTGAAATGGAATAGAGCACTGGTTATCTCTCCATCAAATCAAAATAGCCAAGGTGTGCGTTCATGAGCCCATGCTAATTTTGTTTTTTTTTCTAAAGTTTCAATCATTAAGGCAATATCGCGCCAAGAACTTAAAACATAAACAGTAGCCCCAAAACAAGATGTCAATAAGAACATCCACGCCCAACGGATAAAACTATAATACCAAAAAGGATATATCATTGATAAGTTGGAAGAGTTTACCATAGATCATCCTCTTAACCATCCCCATTAAAATAAGTGGAAGATGCATTAAATTGTGAAGTTACCCTGCCATAAAGTGATGTGATTCCAAGCCAATAGAAACGTAACCACCCCAATGTATTAAATCAGAACACGGCCAATTAAAATGCGTCCAAGCAGGAAATATCACAAGTACCGCCGCGTCGGGCCGTCGCAAGGAAACCTATAACCGAAATCCTTTGGATCTGGCATAATGGGAACCACGTGCATATAAAGCACCCTTTTAAAATCAATGTAGGTATGCGACCTAGTAGCATAGCAGGATGAACCAGAGTCCACGGACCTATTGTTAAGAAGAAGGGAAGTATATTCCATAACAGCATTCAACCAGCCGGTAACAATGCCTTCGACCTGAATTGAATGCTGGGCCATTCGTTGAAGATAAGAGTTACATCGAACCATATGAAGTCTACCTGAGGGATGTATCCATTGGGCAAATATATGTTCAATCAGATTTGTTTTTCGGAGTACCAAAAGCGAGCATAAAACATCGTTATGAACATAAAGGCCAAAGTAGGAACCAAGAAACAGGCTGGCCAACTTAAATGAGATATGATAGTCACTTTGTGGTCTAACCTTCTTGCCAATACATTACCTCATTTGTTCTGGATGTAATTTAATGAAAAATAGATCATGAGCAGGCTCCTGTCATGAAACCCCTGCGATGTATGGGGAGAGTATATAACGCCGCTGAGTAGTTTAAAGCCTTGTGCTAGGAATGAATAAGCAGGTAAAGAGTAATGTGTTGAGTACTAAGGAAAGAATAAACCTAAAGAGGATCGAGCAAGAACTAATTGAAAATGAAGCGACTTATTGATTGTGTCATAAAGACCCTTATGCCACGCCCTAATCGACCCCTGGAGGAATGGTGTTCTAAAGATCTTTGTACTGGCAATCCCGAAGTTAGTTCCTACATATGACCAGCGTCAGGAAATAAATTGCAATAGCAAATGATGATGAGCAATATCGGTCAGCATAAACATTTGCGTTTGTGGATGAAATCCACGAGAAAACGGGTAGATGGCAGTCTCCTGTTCTTGGGAAGTACAAATAAATGGCTATCGAATCCGGGTTTGGGCATAAAGATTCCACTGATCCGTAAAAGTGGTCCAACCCTTGCGGACGGGTAAGACATCTAAAAATTAGTCCATCGACGTACGTCCCTGGATGGAATAGCGCCTGAACTAAATGTCCTGTCAGCAAAGAACTCCTCCGAAAGTCCTGACAAATGATGATTTAGACGAGATTCGGCTTTTGACACGGAAACGCTTGTTCCATTTGGTTGTAAGTGTAACAACCCGCTATTAAGGGATATGCAGAAGACAATAATAGAAAAAAGAGCTCCAGTATAAAGATCTTAGTAGTGCGTAATCGATTGTATACCACCATGATAAACACGGACTAAGCGATATTCCACTGGGCCGGTGGCACCTCCTCGAGTAAAGGTTTACAGTGGTGGGAAAAAATGAGGATCCCAAATTGCAGAAGAACTAGGTCTTGAAAGGAAAGGGTCTTGTTATCAATGACGCAAAATTTCCTTGCCAAGCTTACATGGAAAGAGATTTCCGGACGTCCACAGAAAGATAGTGTATGCCAAAGTGAGAAGCAAAAATGTTCTGATAAAGGAGGTCCTCAGTACTATCATCATGACTCTCGAAGTCATGTGCGGTAGCAATACCAAACCAAATCACGGAGTAGTGGGTCATGAGCTAAGCCTGGCTAACCTCGGAAATCAATCATAATGCCTTTCAAATCTCCTAGCCATATCCTACTTGGCAAGATTCTTGACTAAGAAGAATGCCCTGTTGTGGCATTCCACCCAGAAGGTAAGGGGTTATCTACAGCAGTCTTGTACCATGCTCAAGGGCCTCTAGGCTGGTAGCAGAGCAACTTTTAATTTGTTAGGAGCCAAAGATGGATCTAATGAGTTCTGCCAAACCCAGGCCACTGAATAGAACACATTAAACTGAAAGCCCAGACAAAATGAGCACTAAGAAAAAGAGACTATGAGATAATGAAGAACCATAAGAGGAATACTGAGCTGCCGGTGCCATAAGAAATCCGAAAGCCACCCATTAATCGTAATGGCAATCTGCGCAAAGTTCCTCCTGTAATATGAGTTACTACCCTTGATCACTTATGTACCCCAAAACATCCGACTGCATTTTTCCAAACGGAAATGAAAATAAGATCCGGAAATCGCATGTACATCCAGAACAGACTAAGAAGACATGATCCCAGGCGATACGTGACATGTCCCCCCTCTTCCAGGTCCTCCAAGGACAACGAAACCAAGATTTGCTTTATAGGTATCAACCGGGAATGCGAGCAAATAGAACAACTTAGTAGTACAATACAGTCCGTGGATCGTAAAGGCATGAATATGATGGACGTAGAAGTCTGCGGTTCCTAATGGAAAGGTAACAAAGGCGACTTTGCCGCCTACTGCTACCAACTCACCACCTCCCCAAGTTAAGCTGGTTAGTGATGTTGCACAAGGAGCAGTTATGCCGGGTGATAAAGCATGGGTGTTTTGTACCATGCGCCAAAGATGGGTTGGAATTGTATAGCGTATCGAAACAGCTTTGTGGACGCCCCTAAAGCGCTCATGGGATTCAGTATGGATATAACAAGCCAAACTGTGAAAACCCAGAAACTACATGCCCAGTTAAGATGTGATATGTTGCATCGCGGTGTCTAAGGGAACGATCTAATAGATTCGTTGTTCGGTCGTTGGACGTAATCTCTTACCATCAAAATTGCGGTCATGTCGCAGCAGCACCAACGATGAGAAAACCACGATCCAATGTGATGTGGAACAACGGAAAGTTGTGTACCATAGTCATAGTAGTATGGATAGGGAGGCAGGAATACATATGGTGAGCTTACAATAATGGCTTAAAGAGATTAAAATAGCAAGGTTTAAGCGCGAATGAGCATGCCACGACGTTGTAGGATTCATAGAGTCCTTATGCCCTGGCAGTAAATGGACTTTATGAGCCTCTAAAATGTCGTTAATGCCATGACCAATGCCCCAGTTGGTTCTATAATAGACCAGCGATAAGGAAAAAGAATTGAATAGCTAAATGAGGGTGTGCAATACGTTCAGCATAGGACCACCTGTTATGGGGTCCAATCCTCCACCGAAAAGTAAGAAGTGAGTATTTGACCAAGTCAAGGTTGAACAAGGGGGTTGCTCCCTCGGCAAACCTGGGATAAAGTTGGAGCCAAAAGGTGCACGATCAAGATAAATTCATGAGGAAGGGGTATCTTTTAGGATCACATCCAGCGTCGGAGAAATGGTTAATCGGTAAAGCTACATGGATTTGGGGTCCCGCCCAAGAAAGAGACCCAAGTCATAGTAACCCCGCTAAGTGGTGATTTAACATAGGATCTACATCTGGACCAAGCCAATGGGGTCGGCTTGT
Source organism: Musa balbisiana (assembly GCA_004837865.1). Classification (NCBI taxonomy): domain Eukaryota; kingdom Viridiplantae; phylum Streptophyta; class Magnoliopsida; order Zingiberales; family Musaceae; genus Musa; species Musa balbisiana. The sequence goes on from PYDT01000326.1 coordinate 7,178, forward strand.
GATAATGGAAAAAACAGCAAAAAGCATATACGATCGCACCACCCCCCCAATGCAGCCAAGGGCGGTAAATAGGTTTGTAATTCACTCGTTATTCGATGCCGCCAAAATCTGAAAAAATCCGGAGGGTATTTGTATTCCTCGGAAACCTACCCCACATCACAATTCACTATTTTCTTGACATATGGCCAACTACCTGGGCACTGGGGCAATGTGAGTAGGATCAACTAGCCATGCTATAAATGGACAACGGCGCCATGGAAGTACTGACAATCAGCCAAAGAACGATAAATGGAGAGCTTGACAAAATGAGCCAAAATACTTTCGAGAGATCTTCGCCAAATCACTGGTATGATATCGAAACGTGAGCATCAGCATGTAGGTTCCAGATCCAAGTGTAGTATCAGGGCCTTAGCTATTGTCTTGGAAATGCGGGTTGGGCCATCTCGCAAGACGTTTTAGGATCCTATCTACAACAATTTCCCTCTGGTTCCGGCGAACGATATAATCATCAGTACTCCTCTTCAGGACAACACAGACAAAGAGACCCGCCAACAGTTTTAGTTGACCTCTGGAAAGATAGTATTTTATTTAGTATGATAGGCCCTTTTCTTTCCTATCTATCATCTATTTTATTTAGTTATTCACTAGAGCAATTATAGTTATTCACTAGAGCAATTATGATATTGAAGTCAACCGAGGTCAAGTGTTCGGATCTATTATGGACATACGATTAGGTGCCAAACGGACCCTTCTCTCTTGGAAAGTCCTTCCCAGGGAATGACGAAAAAAATATTTTTTGTGCAAAACTAGTGTATTATATCTGAAGTATAAAACCCATATGAATCTACTTCATGGAATATCTTATCTTTACTCTAAATTAATCACAGACCATTCTTAGAATTAATAAGATATTCCTATATCTTAGGAGGTATTAGTCATTGAAGGTACTTTATTAGCTTATTTAGTTTTATGCTATCGTGTATTCGGATCATTATCCATACGAGATACCATACATGATTTTAGAAGGAAGGGATAGATAAAATTCTTGATTGGATCCTTTTCATGGGAAAGATCTATTTATTGAGGGATGGATCCAACAATAATTTTAATGAATTAAAAAAAGAGAGTAGGTTTATTCGAACGCCTCGTGATCTTCACAAATTATGTGCTCAAGTAATTACCGGGGACTAAAGCGCTATAGCTGGATTTCCAATAATCAGCGCTTGATCGGAACAAGCCTCCGCAATTCAGGAATCACCCTGTAGAATGGCCTGTTCTCCCCGGTCGCATAGGGGGTCCTTCCTTAGAACAGTTACTTGAGAGTTCCTACTCATAACGCTCGGCAATCGATTCTGTTTACTTGCGGCCCATCTTATTTACCTATGCTAACTGAATTAGATTTGTCATAAATGTAGCCTTTGGTCCATGTTGTTGGGTAGCAGAAGAAGTTAATTACATAAGTTAAAATCTATTTTGATCACTTACAAGTTTTGTCTTTCCCACCTTCAGAAGAATGAAGCATAGATCGCCCTATATTCCTATGATAGTGTTTATATAGTGTTGAATTTTCTGAAGGACTATCTCGGTTCATAGATTGAAAATTTATATAGAATAGAATCTTTGAAAAAGACTTCCTCCCAAGAGAGAAAAAGAACTTAATATCTTTGATCTGATGTACACGGGCTCAATATTTAGGGACGACTGCTTATTCCATAAGTTGCTTGCCTAATTTTATCCGTATTAGGCATAAGTAAGCAAAGGTTCTTAACTATATCGACCCAATAGTTTGTGAATTGATCTTACTACGGCTTTCTCTAGCAATTCAATCCTTTATCCATAGAGTATAGTCTATAGGCTGTATCTATTCTTCCTATTTTGGTTCTCGTGAAGGGGCTTTTTTGCTACAGCTGATAAAAATCGTTGCTTTAGACGATGCATATGTAGGAAAGCATAGTTTTTTCTAGTCTTTAGAGTCGATTGGATCTTTTTTTCTTCTTTCTATAGTGGAGAAGTCGCCCAGTAATGACAGATCACGGCAATATTATTAAAAGCTGTGGTAAGAGGGGTTTCGGTGTAGTGCCGGAAATAATTCTTCCAAAGCCTTTTATGCTCTCGTTGCTTGTGTGTATAAGGCCGATGTATAGAGTATATAACTGCGATTCATAGGGATCAATTTCTGGTCGGTAAGCTTCATAATAATCTGTAAAGCGTCAGCCTAATTTCCTTCGGATTGAGCCAACATCGTTACGGCGTTATCTATTCAAAGAATATCGTGCCAGGAACAGTACGTGAGATTTTCAATTTCATACGTCCTCCCTCCCTATGCATATACTAAGGAAATAAATCCATGGAATTAAAATTTCACTATTATCATTAGGAACTGACAGGGAGCTGGTATTTTTACAAGAAAAATTTATAGCCAGCCTTCCCGCAAGAGTGTTTTTTCTTAACACCAATGTATTAGTGCAAGATGGAAATGGTAAAAACTCAGCAATTTTTTGTCATCAACGCCCCTATTTCCAGGATTAGTCACTTCAACGATCTTGATGGTTATACGGGTACCCAAAGTACGAACGAGATGGATGTTTGTGTCCCAACCAGTCTTGTTAGCCCGAACGCAAGGAAAAGGGTAAAGTTTCTGAACAAAGTTTTTGGTTGTTGATCCTAGGTGTAGTGCTTCTCCCCCAGGCGCATTGGACTAGTGGAGTAGGATTGCCCACGCAATACGGAAAACTATGGCGTAACCTTCGCTCATATAAAACGACAATTGAAGCAGGAGCTGGGCATCAATGAGGATACAAGCCAGAAGAATTGTTCATCTCCAAACTCACCTTCACCCCGCCGTGAGTTTATTTCAAAAATTTGGTTCCTTTCTATCCCGACGTCCCTTGCTTTCTCGTAATACTGAGGAGATAGACTAAAAAAAAAAAACAAGAAAAAAGAATCAAAATCGCACCATCCTGTAATAGGTAATGCCTTTTTTTCTCCGGAAGTTGTCGGAAGTTTCGTATAAAGATATGGGCTACAATTGAAAGGGCTATCAATAAACTTTGCATTTATTCCGAGATCTAGGCATAATGAACAATCCATTCTCATTAAATTCTTTGCATTCCCGGGCGCGTCACCATCGCCATCTCGTCAAACTAAAGGCATTGTACAGTACGAAATCAACATAAAAACAGACTAATTCTAAAAAAAAGGATGTGTACCTTAGGTCACCAATTGTCCCTTTTGGTTTGGATTTCTGGACAAGGAGAGATAGGAATATTGGAGGATTTATTCCAATTATCGTAGCTATACCAATGCACCTGGAACTATTACTATTCATCTAGGGGACTAACAAACGGACTTCTATTTTTGTGGTTCTGCTAACTCGAGAAGTTTTGATTTGGTTCGAACCAAGGGAAAAAGAATGAAATACGCATTAAAAAAAATAGAGTAAGTAATGTAAGCATCCATTTTGTTTTTTGTTTGATAACCTGGATACTGCCCATGCCATACAATTGAATAGAAAAATCCATGGGAACGATTAATATATAAATTTGTACTAGATCTATGGGGTGGCTGATGCTAGAAGTTGTTGTTGAGAAATTGGAAAATTATTTGAAATGAATTAGTCCTATGGTAACCATTCATCATCTTACCTACTGGATAATAGGATGACTCGCTTTCAAACATCGTTTCTGGTCATCATAAGATTATTAGGAAGAGGCCGAGTGTGCAACGGCGTAGCATTGCACTGCTATGGTAGGCTTTTGTTTACCGAGGGTTCGAATCCTCGCTTTCCGTTCTCTTATCACCAACGTTTACTGAACACAATATATCAATCAATAACAATTGTACCATCATCCCAACAATAGGGCCCTGAGACCTTTTTTGATAGAAATTCTCTATTCCTAATTACATTACGGTGGTACTAAATAACAATCTCGAAAAGAAAGAGCAAAAAAATCTACTGCTGATGCCCTTGTGATACTGAATGAGAAAAATGCGATCACGGCCTTAGATCTATTTATTTTTATTCGGCGAAAGAGGTACAAATTCTCTGAAACTTTTCTTTTATTTTCGTTAGGTTCAAGTCTGAGGGAAATATTCTATACACTACAACTCATTTATTTTCAAATCGATCATTAACACTATCTTATTATTTGATTTACACTCTTTTATTGGCATGAAAATATTCAAAGTCCAAATGTTTGGCAATTCCTCGGGGGGGGATAAAGCATATAATTTTGAATCAAAGCTTTGCGATCTTTGTTTAATCCTTCGTAGTAATAATCTCTCCTGGTTTACACGATAACTTTTGTAATCCACTATACGACCAGTACTAAAATATGTCTATGGTTAACGACTGCCTGCTCAGAATGGTCGAAGCCATACCCAACGGAAAGGATGTTATCCATCACCGCATCTCAAGTATTGTAGTTAAAAACCTGACGTGGACCTTGCTTTTCCAGCGATAGCAAATATCTAATAATTGGCGCTTGTCGACAAAATGGAAAACGCGCAATTCTGTTTTTTCTTCTAGACGAATACGATACCGCGCGACTCTTTCTCGGAACGCAATGGGTTTTTAAGATCACTTACGGATCTAGTCTTTTTACTAGTAGTCCTGTAAAGCCCCCAGACGGCGGATTTTTCGAAAACGAGGTCCTCGGGAACGAGACATAAAGACTACTTTTTATTTATTGATTTATTGAAATTTCATTTTTTCAGAATAAAAAAATGAAAAAGAACTATAATTAAGACTGAACAAGGGATAAAACAAAGCAAAAATAAATTTACGAAATAAACAAAGTAGAATAAAAATAATTGTCTCAAATCCGGATTGGTTGTGTATCTATAGGAGGGCAGCTCCGTTTTATGATTTGTTCGTTAGAGAGAGATCTAATTGTTCCAATACATTTTGTGGTCATGGTTGCCAGCTACCACGACGAAACATATGGAAAAGGAGGAGAAGATTATCAACACGGAAAAAACGATAGAGAAAAAAGCCGGCTACGGAGTCGAACGATGACATCGCATAAAATGCGATGCTATAAACTATGAGCTAAGCGGGCTCAATAACATACGGAAAAGAGTATAAGAAATTGAGGAGGAAACTACCGGTTTTAGCTAGTAGCTGATATTATCATTAGCTATTCGTTAAATTAACTATGAACATAACTATATATATATAGATAGTTCTATATAGTTTAGAGGTAGTACTTAGTCTATGCTAAACTATATACTATCTAAACTTATACTATAATCTCTAAACTATATACTATAACTAACCATAATAAGAATTCTGGATATTCTGTCTGACTATTCTAAACTATATCGAAACTATAATCGCACAAACATGATGTATTTTGAATTTATATTATAAGTTATTAATTTCCTGTAAATTTATATTATAATTTACTGTATATTAATTATAATAGAATGAATATAAAATGGTTTAAATGGAATTGTGTTTAGAAAAAAATCTAATTATCTTAAAATGTCCACCAATTATTTTAAAGCAGTTATAGAAATTATAGGAATCGTTATAGGAACTACTATAATATTATATGAAGTTATTTTATTATGGTTAATGATAGCTATAGCGACGGTCCCTAGATAAAACAAAAAAGATAAGGATAAAGATTACAATTACATTGGAAAATGAGACATTACTCTGGTTGATTCGGAAAAGGAGGAAGATAGGACAAAACAAAGAAGAAGGATACTCGCCACGTTACACTATTCCAACTAGCACTGTAAAAATGAAAGGCGAGGCGAAACATATATATGTGGATTAGATTCTATCATATGAAGTGCGGCTATCAATGATTAGACTCATTTCGATTGAAACAATGTGTTCATTCAATAAATGAATGATGGAGGATAGCCAAAAAAATCAAACAGCAGCATACACTTTTTAATATAGAAATCATTATAGAACGAATTCATTACGGGTCAAACAACAAATAAATGAAAACGGATTAGTTGGAATTCCAACTAGATGTGGTACAAGGGGATCTGGCGAAAATCGGTAGACGCTACGGACTTGATTGGATTGAGCCCTTAGTATGGAACCCTGCTAAGTGGTAACTTCCAATTCAGAGGAAACCGGGAATAAAATGGGCAATCCTGAGCCAAATCCTTATTTTGAGAAAACAAAGGTTTATAAAACTAGGAATTTAAAGGAGAGGTGCAGAGACTCAATGGAAAGCTGTTCTAACGAATGGAGTGGATCCGTTTTGTTGGTAGCTAGAATCCGTCTATCAAAATTACAGAAAAAGGATGTCCCTCTATACATAATACGTTATGTATACATAATGCCATATCAAACGATTAACATGACCCGAATCTATTATATTTAATTATATATAATTATAATCTGAAAATTATAATATGAAAAATTCAGAGTTATTATGAATCCCTTTCAATGGAAGTGAGGAAGAATCGAATATTCCATTAGAAATCATCATTCCGGTTTGATAGATCTTTGAAAAAAATGATTAATCGGACGAGATAAAGAGAGAGCCCATTGCTACATGTCAATACGACAACGATGAAATTTATAGTAAGAGGAAAATCCGTCGACCTTTAAAAATCGTGAGGTTCAATCCCTCTATCACCAATATAAAAGCCTTTTATTCCTAAGTATTTATCCTCTTCTTTTTGTAATCAGTGTTCAGTCAAACAAAATTCACTATCTTTCATCACTAACTCTTTCACAAACGGATCCGAACTAAATCCTGGATTTATGCCCAATTGGATTAGAACCTGTACAAATGAACATATGAGGGCAAAGAATCTTATTATGACATTCACAGTCCATATCATTTATCCTTACACTTACTTTCAAATGTTTTACTACTTTTTAGTCCTTTAATTAACAAGACAAAAGTAATTCCAATAGGATGATGCACGGGAAATGGTGAGGGATAGCTCAGTTGGTATAAGAGCAGGAGGACTGAAAATCCTCGGTACCCAGTTCAAATCTGGTTCCTGACACGTAAAAAGTACGGATGATCTTCATACAAATTGAATCGAGATAGATCGGGCGTGAATAGTCTTAGAGCATGATACGTATTTACCTATAGATGTTAAGATTACCATCTAGATCGTATATATATATATATACTCCTTTTGGGGGGATTGGTAAAAGATATGTATGGATGGTTATGGTTAAAGAACAACGTGAGGATTATGCTCCCGTCTCTTTTTGCTTCTGGTTTCTTCATACGGTGCTTTCTTCATTCAAAAAGCAACTAAGTCTTCATCTATATTCAAAATAAAAAAAAATAAGTAAAAAAAAAAAACTTAAAAGTACGAGGGAGGATTAAAATAGCAATAGACAGAATGCATTCAGGACACAGTACAAATAAAATCCAATCCCTTTAGTTCTTATGTCATAGTTTTGAGCATTTATCATTTATTCACGCTTGCTACGGTACTTCCGGGTCCATCTACATCTAAGTAAGTTATGTGAGCGGTACAAAGTTCATAGGCCGAACTCTTTTGATCATCCCATGTTCTGCTTCATACGAAATGGGATATGATCATTCCAAATTTGGAATATAACCGAAGTTTTTTTAGGTTATCTATACGAATTAAAGTCCGTTACGTCTTTCTCTAGAAACGAACGTAAAAATATTCATTCCAACTTGAAAGAAAATCTGGAATCGTGTAATAGGTCGTATAAGTAAACATTAGTTTTTTATCAATTAATGAGCTCTTGTATTTCATAGAAATTGGGGGTAATATAGTCCTTACGTAGGGCCAACCTATACAACTTCCGCATCAAACTACGTGTAGGCGGGATGAGTATCAAAAGAGTTACAACTATCATAAGATTCGCGTTCGTTTTGAAAATCAGCACTTCTCCAAATCCAGAAAACAGACGGGATCTAGGATTATTCATTGGGGCAAAACTTTTATGCATACCTTCTGGTTTAGCTTATACCTACTGTTATTCTCGTAAGGATGATACACACGCTAAAAATCCGATGGTTGCAAGATCATAGGGCACACTGGGAGCGTAAATAATTGTAACATATACATATGAAATGACAGCAGGAATCCCAAGCCTGGTTTTATGTAAAGTTTCTATTCTCGGCAATCAAAGCCCAAAGATCTATGAACTAAGCATGGTTGACTAACCAATCAGTAAAGATCCTGCTGCATCTTCTTGATTCTCCACATTTGTATTTGTATGAGTATTCAATTACAATGAAATTTTTAGATTGACCCTTTCTTTCTTATTCTGCACAAAAGAACCTGACCTTGTCTGATTCAAGCATTCATGGGGAGATACGAACCTTTTGGATTGAAAAAGGTTAGAAGGTATTCTGAAGTAGATGGGATTGACTAGAGAATTATTGATCAGAATGTCCAGTCTGAGTACTGCGTCGAAACACAACAACATTGTGATGTAGTAAAACATCGATTTTCCTGTTGAGACACAGTTCTATCTTCAAAGATTTCTCGAGATATTTTCTTACGAAGTTTTCGTTTATAGCAATCTATAACGCCTCTGGTTAGGTGGCAGACCGGGCAAATCGACAGCGACAGGAATTAGCATGTAATCGACTCCACGCCCCATACTATAAGATCTCAGTACTGAATCCTCCTGTATAGTACAAGCCTCCCATAGCAATGACATATTTTGGTTAGGCATTCCTTTTGCTTTCATCTAACTGCTTACCTATTTAAGAAAGGAGCCATTTTCATTATTGTTACCATTGTGCCTTCGTTTTCTGGTTTTAAATTTCGGTTCTGGCTTTATGTGTTCACATCGTTGTGACTCGATTTCTCTCTTGGTCACAATCATGTATCACGATCAAGCTGTGAATCCGCGAGCATTAATGAAGAAAATTCAATGAAACAACAAATGGTTACCGTATAGAAGCGGCCATAAACTGGAAAGTCTTGACCAATTCGAAAGATCATTCAATGTAGTTGAAATAACTGAATTGGTAAGTGTTTTGTCAACTAAGGGAAACTCAATCCAATTCGAACGTCTCAATGTATCTTTTACGTCATTTTATTTTGATTGTCTGAATATTCAGGTAAGGAACAGTCCAATTCTCATGTGCCATGCCTAACTGAACCAACAATTGGGATAAGCACAAAATTAAAAGCTCGATAAATACAGATACACCAAATAACGACAAAACTCTGCCCATGGATAAAGAAAGACCGTTTCAAACCCTCCCCCCCCCCCCACAAACAACAAAAATAGAGCAAACATGTAATAGCGGATTCGAAATTGTAACCAAGCATCCCCATGGGTTCTATACCCGATCATGAACTAGAGGCTTCTCGGTCCTTCACTCTAACCCGGGGCTAAAACGGGAAATTACAAATGCCAAGAGAGGAATAACCGATTGATATTAAGAAATGCCCAGAAAATACTCATATTCGTGAAGCAGAAAATAAATGTACTCCTATTAATGTGGAATATGCTGAATTATTCGATTCGAATCGGAAGATTGTCAATCATCCATAATTCTTATCTTAGGCGAAAACAAGAAATGATTTTGATCAAAATCCAAACTGATAGTTTAGAGTTTGTTGCTGTGGGGCATGTTTCTGTTAAAGTCATATAATGGAATCCACTTACATTTTTTGATTCGATTCTATTTAGATATGGTGTAGACATAGGATGCTCTGACACAAAACAAAACTCTCTCACTTTGTCTTGGGTTCTCGATTCTCTAGAAAAAGGTAATAAAATCTAAACTCTCCTATGCTATAATATTTTTATGCCTATAAAATGAATAAACATCAATACCCTATAATATAGTAAAGGTAAATATCCTATAATAAATACTATGAATACTATATTCATTAGAATACTATGGGATTATATATAATCAACATAAGGAGATAATAATAATGTCATTTCCATTTTTTAAAACTTAAATTTTCAATAGTCATATGGGTTAAAATGTATCTAGGGATTTCTAGCATATTCTATTTATTCGAAGTAGTCCTTTTTCATTAAAATCTGGGTATAGATCATTGCTTCTATGATTGAGACGATATGAAACATATATCTAATGCACGAATGGATTTTTTATCTTTTTCTTGTCCTAGATTTCATTTCTATTTTTCATTGATTCAATCGTTGAATTGAGAGGTGGACATATAACAACTTATACTCTGCTATACAAAAATTGGGAAAATTGGAACATGTACTATCCCACCTCCTCAGAAATAAATAAGAAGAATCGAGGTTATTTCATCGCGGTTAGAATGCAAAGATTCCTTCTATGTGGAACACCAATCCTCTAGTACTAAACAAAGATTACGATTTGGAAATGAACCAAAATATTGTTTGTGTGTTACGGCAATTAACCTTACTAACTTAATAATAGAATGGTAAGACAAGCAATGGGGGTTGATTTCGCTACAAGAAAAGGTTGACAGCAACCCATACTAGACAATGAAAACTAGCAAAGAGGGGAGTAGTATAATCGACGCCGGAATCATAATGATTTAATACATTTTCAAACCAATCGAAAGAATCACACATTATTCGAATGAATTCGAGACCAAATCAAAGCCCAAAACCACTCAACTCATAGAATATAAGAAGAAGAAAACGTTAATATATTTAGATTTAGGCCCAATTCTTATCCTCATTATCTCGGAATCAATCAATACGTTGCTCTGTTCTGCCAAAAAAAACGATTAGTGATAGTTAGGGGGATTCTCCAAATACAAGACAAGAACCCAAGACCCAAAAAAAGATAGGCCTAGACCCATGGGACTCTAGGATTAGGACTTGGTTCGTCCCATAGAAAGAAATGAAAACTATACTAAACTAAAATATAATATATTAGGATGGGGGCTCTACGGGACTCGAACCGTAGACTGCTCGTGTAAAAACAGATCAAATGATTATTATCGAAATGATTCGAACGTTTCAAAGACCCAACAGCATTTTGTTGCAGTGGGCTCTTTCATCAAATGAGTGTAAAGATGAGTTAGTCCACCATTATTTTTTTTTAGAGGAAGATTAACTCGAGTGGTTCCATGTGCTCTGATTTATATTTGTATTCTGATCTAGGATCAAATTACCAAAGTGTTTCAAAGAAGGGTTATTTGACTCTTAGGTTGCCTTCGGCCTAGCTATATCAACCTAAGTTTAAATGGATCCTCTACGCTCCGCTGCAACAAGTCGAATATGGAATTAATACACCTTAAAGTTCATAGGACGAAACAAGAGGTATGTTGAGGGCCCTTATAATCATTATGCTAGCATGAATGGGCTTGGTATTACCTTATCAACTATCAAATCAATGGCGGGTTCTCTTTGATTTGGCACTGAATTCGCGCCGAATCGGACAGAACCAAATATTTGTCAGGATATGGTTCTCTTGTTCCCCTCGAACTTATGGAGAAGACATTGATTTTTCTCAATACGATTCAAATTATGTTCGTTGCATAATAGGCTCTTTGAAAAGCATTGGCGCGCGTTGGGTAAACGAGGTGCTCTACCAATGAGCTATAGCCTGTCATAGACATCTTAAAATATAAGATAATTATTGTCAAGATGGATTATTCCATAAGCCACATCATAGCTCTCTGCTCGATTTATTTTATTTACGCTTAACAGAACAGATTAGTATTGCTTAGAAAGATATTCCACCTTAATCCCCGAAGTGGCATGGCGTCATTGTGGTGATAAATGACATACTGAAAACTCAGGGTTAGAGTATTGCTTTCATACGGCGCGCAAGGTCATTGTTCAAATCCAATAGTAGGGGAAGTATTAGATACCGGAGTCGATGAAGGATATCTAATAAGTTTTCTACCCATCTTCTTTTTTGTTTATCAGATTAACTTGATTGTGTTCAAGTGGCAGAATAACATGGTGGTTGTATAATAAAGAACTTTTTAAAAACTTCTCTTTATTTTTTTGATTATTGACTGGACTCGTAGGAAATAACATTGGACAGCCTCTAATCGTGTGTCCTAGCTCGTCTGCGAGCTGAGTCGCTTCAATTGCTTGTATCGACCCTCAGCATACTCCAAGTTAGCGCCGCAATTTCAAGAGCTTCGGTGGAGCTCTTGCGATCAATGTCAGTAATTATTCCGCATCATTTCCTAAAAATGGTGATCTCATTATTACCATGCTAGAGAAACCACCCATCAGAGCCACCGTTAACCATTGGGTCGTTGTTGAGGGATCTACACAAGACCTATTCTACAGCCGTGGCAATAGGGGCGGGGTTTTTTGGTATACGACAATTTGGGCCACTATTAGTAGATAAAATATTCTTTCAATTCTGAGTCCCAAACTAATTCGATTAGGAGTTCAGTACACCAAAGATTTAAGGTCATTTCTTTCAATTGCTATACTCTTCTAAGTTCATAGCCTTCGCGGTAGCTGAATCGATGGTACTACTCAATAAAAGGATGCTCGGGAGACTGTCTAACTCCACGGAAAGGAGCAGTGAAAACCCTAATGTTTCTGCAAGGACCAACATATTTCCTGGAGAACCAAGTAATACTTCTGCACCGAAGAAGGGTTGTGATAGAAACGCTGATTTCGTGCTCTGCTACAGGTTAAACGATCTTCTTCGGATAATTCGTCCAACCCAAGAATAGCATAATGTCCTGAAGTTCTTTGTAACGTTGTGAGTTGCTTAACTCTTTGCGCAGTTTCATAATTGTTCCCGCCAACGACCGAGGGTGTAACATAGTTGACGTGAATCTAAAGGATCCAATGTGGATAAATACCTTTGGCAGCTAATCCTCTTGAACGGTAGTAGATCTAAATGTGCAAAGTCGGCGGAGCAGGGTCGGTCAAATCGTCCGCGGTACATAAACGGCTTGGATCGAAGTTATAGATCCCTCTTGTAGAAGTAATTCTTCTTGCAAAGAACCCATTTCGGTACTAAGGGTAGGTTGATAACCCACTGCAGAGGCATTTCCCCAATACAGCGGATACTTCTGATCCTGGATTGGACGGAAACGAAAAGATATGTCGTGAATAGAAGTACGTATTGGGTTGGTTCATTACATCCCGGAAATATCCGCCATAGTTAGGGCAGTCAAACCAACCTCATACCGAGCTCCCGGCGGTCATTATTTGACCATTAGATAGAGTACTTTTGATTTGCAAATATATTTTTATTCATATAATTACTCGGATTCTTCAGTTCCATGTAAAGATCATTCCTTCACGAGAGTTTCGCCCGACGTCCGCAAAACAGATACGCATCCATGAGCTTTGGCAATGTTGTTGATCAATTCCATGCTGAGTACTGTTTTACCTACTCCCGCTCCCCAAATAGTCCGATTTTTCCTCCACGGCCGATAAGGAGCTAAAAGACCATACTTTAATTCCTGTTTAAAAGATTTGAATAATTCGGCTCTAACTGTAATAAAGGAGGTGAAGTCTATGAATAGGAGATTGTGCTGTAATCTACAGGCCTAAATTATCAACAGGCCTGCTACCCCAAGAAGTTATGAAAATGCGTCCCGAGGGCTAGCTCCACGACTGGAACGCTTAGAGGAGCTCCCGTTGTCAATCACTTCCATTTCTCATCAGTCCATCTGTAGCATTAGCTACAGCTCTAAATCGGTTATTTCCTAATAAGTGGTTGTACTCAAAACGTACATTAATTGATGGACGATAGTTCTCGACCCTGAACTACCAAACGTTATAATTATTCGGAATTCTTGCCCGGAGGGAAAAAAACATCCAGTACTGGGGCCAATAATTTGAGCGATACGCCTAGGGTTTTGGGTCTTCAAGTGTGGAAACCGCAGACTCGCCAAAGGGGTAGGATTGATTCTCATAATTTAATTAAAGTAAAGTAGTCGAAAGTGTTTTTGAATATGCCATGACAAGTCGAAAAATAACTGTACGATAGCAAGTGATCGGTTAATTCAATAGAATAAAGGGGAGTTAGCACGTGATTAGTTGGTACCACCCAACGATCCGATTCAATCGTTTACTTCATTCAATGAGTAATTTCAAGTTCAGCCAATCCTTTTTTTTCAAAAGAAATATAAGTACATGAACTCAACGAGTAAGTCGCTTTTCATTCTCTATAATTATAGAAAAACATCCGTATTAGGATTCTATTATCTATAGAATTCGAACCCGAACTCCATTTAGATTCATATTTCGATCTAATTGGCCAGTGAGTCTTTTTTTTGAATAGATTGGGATTTCCGCCTATCTATTCTTTATTACCTTTTAGGAGGAATTATGCCTATTTCACATCTAGGATTACATATAAACATATCACTTCAAGAGTGAATTTTTCTTAGTTTATTTAGATCAATTAATAAGCGGAGGACCATTTTGATTTTATTGTAAATTGCAAATACAAACATTGGGTTTGGGTTGCGCATATTATCAAAGGTTATACAATAAGATGTATTTGATGAATCAATACAGGGTCTAATAATGAACCATTTTCATGTAACATAACATGAAATTAGTGATAATATTAGGTTAAATTTTTTTCTCTTTTTTTTTTAACAAAAACTTTTTGTCAAAGGTTTGCATTCACGCTAATCTATATCGAGTAGACCTTGTCGTTGTTAGAATTCTTAATTTCATGAGTTGTGGAGGGACTTAGGTCACACAAACAGAGACTAAAGCAAATGTTGGATTTAAAGCTGGTTGTTAAAGATTTACAATTGACTTATATACCCTGAATACGAAGTCAAAGATATGATATCTTAAGCATTCCGAGTAACTCCTCAACCTGGAGTTCCGCCCGAAGAAGCAGGGGCGCGGTAGCTGCGGAATCGTCTACTGGTACATGGACAAACTGTGTGGGGACTGAGGACTGTACCAGTCTTGATCGTACAAAAGGGCGATGATACCACATCGAGGGCCGTTGTTGGGGGAGAAAATCAAGATATTGCCTGAGGAGCTTACCTTTAGTACCTTTTTGAAGAAGGTTCTGTTACTCTAACATGTTTATCTTCCATTGTGGGACTGTATTTGTTTCAAAGATTACAGATCTACGTCTGGAGGATCGGCGAATTCCCACTCTTATTCCAAAACTTCCAAGGCCCGCCTCACGGCTTCAGGTTGAAAGAGATAAGTTTGAAAAGTTGGTAGTCCCCTATTGGGATGTACTCGTAACCAAATTGGGAGTATCTGCAAAAAAAAAACTACGGTAGAGCGGTTTATGAATTCTACGTGGTGGACTTGAATTTACCAAGATGAGAAACGGAACTCACAGCCATTTATGCGTTGGAGAGATCGTTTCTTATTTTGCGCCGAAGCAATTTTTAAAGTCGCAGTCCGAAACAGGTGAAAATCACAAGGACATTACTTGAATGCTACTGCGGGTACATTGAAGAAATGATGAAAGGGACATATGTGCCAGAGGAATTAGGCGTTCCTATCGTAATGCCTGACTACCTAACTGGTGGATTCATGCAAATAATAGCTTGGTTTTTTTTTTTTTTTTTTTTTTTTTTTTTTTTTTTTTTTTTTTTTTTTTTTTTTTTTTTTTTTTTTTTTTTTTTTTTTTTTTTTTTTTTTTTTTTTTTTTTTTTTTTTTTTTTTTTTTTTTTTTTTTTTTTTTTTTTTTTTTTTTTTTTTTTTTTTTTTTTTTTTTTTTTTTTTTTTTTTTGTTTTTTTTTTGTTTTTTTTTTTTTTTTTTTTTTTTTTTTTTTTTTTTGTTTTCCATTTTTTCGATCATTATTGCGTGATCAACGGCCTACTCTTTCACATCCCATTTTCCGCAATGCATGCCGTTAGATAGACAGAAAAATCATGGGATGCATTTCTCGGTAACTAGCTAAAGCATTACGTATGTCTGGGCAGATCATATTCACGACGGTACAGTAGTAGGTAAAACTGAAGGGGAACGTGAGGATGACTTTAGGTTTCGTTGATTTTTACGTTGATGATTATATCGGAAAAAAGACCGGACGTGCGGTATTTTCTCATCAAGATTGGGTCTCTATGCAGGTGGTTCTGACCGTGGTTCAGGGGGTATTCATGGTTGGCATATGCAGCTCTGATCCGAAATCTTTGGGGATGATTCCGTTACTAACCGTTTGGCGGAGGAACTGTAGGGACACCTTGGGGAAAAAGAACCTGGTGCAGTAGCTAATAGGGTGGCTTTTAGAGCGGTGTACAGCTAGTATATTGAGGGACGTGTTATCCTTGATCGTGAAGGCTATGAATTATCCGTGAAGTAGCAAATGAGCCCTGAACTAGGCCGCTGCTTGTGAAGTATGGAAAGAGATCAAATGCGAATTCGAACCAGTAGATGTATTAGCTAGATAAGGAAAAAGTAAAGTGTGCATACTTCAGTAAATTCCTGTTTGTTCTCTAATGATTGCAATTAAAGGCGTGCCCAAAATCTTTTCCTAAAAAAAAGATGGGCCGATTGCCGAATAAAAAAAAAAAGAATGAGCATTTAACTAGGTATTTGCAGATCTCTTTTATATGTAACAGATGTACAGATCTTCCTCTATATACAAGATAGATCGAAGACTAAACAACTCAATACTTTCTATTGTTTTGTGTTGGATCCATAGGGATTGATTAATATGGATTCTTGGTGATGGTGGAATTTTTTAGATCTCCTAGTTTCAGCAATAGATCAAGCCAAGGGAAAGGCTCCGTTACCCATCCTAATATTGTCTTTTTCGTCCTGTTAAAATAGAAAACTTATTATTCTGATTATACGAAAACAAAATTCTTTATTCTTTATTTATAGAAAAAAACAACTATCTTATTTGATGGAATTTGACTAACATGGAAGAAAGCTGTGTATTCTCTATTTTTAAAAATTGAGAAAAAGATTCTATCAATAATCTTGAAGTGATACTCGGCTTCCCACAAAAGAGAATTCATTTACTTTCACTATTGATTCTTATCCAGAATTAAGCATACGAATATCCTAATCATTAGGATTGTTACTTAATAACGAGTAAGTATTGAAAAGAACGAGTACGTAGTGAAAGAAATGATTATCCATCGAATGTATGTATTCAGCAAATAGGGGGTTAGAAAGACTCTATGGGAAAATGGTGGTTCCGTCGATGTTGTCTAACGAGAAGTTAGAACATAGGTGTGGGCAAGTAAATCAATGGATAGTTTTGCAGGTATGGACTATAAACAGTAGAAGTGAATAACCTATCTAACGATACGAAGGAAAAGATTCCTAGTGGGGAATAATAGGGTAATGATAGTTTCATAATGTGAGTCTTTATTTGACAATCAAGGATATTTGGAGTTTGATCTCTGGATGACACTTTTATTTAGGGATAGTAATGGTGACTAGTTACTCTGTATATTGTGATATTGAAAATAGATTTTTGAGGTTGACAATGTTAGTTCTTTCTGAGTGAACTAGAAAAAAAAACTTTCTAGTTATTTGAGTAGGGGGTATAAGAAAAAAGAATCACGACTATTATCATACCATGTATGATACTCAATCTAGTTGGAATAATCACTTACAACTAAATAGTGCGTGATAGGTTATCTTCGTTTTGAAGTCAGTATTATAGGTTATTTCGGGTCGTCAACAATTACAGTGACAGTACTTTATAACTTATTTGTACTGAAAAATAGAAATAGATGTAGGTGAGAGCGGTAGGTTTCTAGTAAAAGAACTAGAAAAAATTTCAATGATTTACATAGATAAGAATTCCAGGAAGAAGTAATCAAGATTTCCATGAAGAAGAGAATCAATTTTCCATGAAGCAGTAGAATCAGATTTCCATGAAAGTAGGAATAGATTTCATGAAGAAGTAGAATCAAGATTTCCATGAAGAAGTAGAATCAGTAGTCCATGAAAGTAGAGAATCAGATTTCCCTGAAGAGTATAATCGGATTTCCATGAAAAGTAGCCAACTATCCAGGAAGAATTAGAATCCGACTTCCAGAAGAAGTAGAGATCCAATGATTTCAATATAAATCAAAAATACAAACGTTATGGTGTCATGCGAAATTGTTAGGGATTAATTAGAAAAAATTTTTTATTCAAAAATGAATATTTGTGAACAGTTTGGATATCTTTGAAAAATGAGTAGTTCAGATAGACGGTTGAACTTTCGATTGATCCGGAACGTGGATCCTCTGGATAAAGATGATGATCTAGAGACCCCATTGATTTCGTTCAACGAGGAAACCTTATGGGACGTATCGATTTTTATCAAAGAAGGACAGTTTTAGCTGCTCTATTCAACCGGCATAGGTTCACATAATGTTATTCCCGTCAATTGGCGTTTATGGATTTTCAGTTATGGGGTTATGGGATCCGTATTAGGCGAGAAAATTACTCGTTTGATCGATATGCTACTAATCGATCTCTACCTGTCATTATGTTTGTGCTTCTGGATGAGCACGCATGCAGAAAGGATAGTTTGAGCTTGAATGCAAATGCTAAAATATCTTCCTTCTTCACTAATTAACAATCAGATAAAAGTTATTCTATGTCTCAATTCTTTACTCTCTCGCACAACTGGGTTGAGTAACAGCCAGTTTTGGTAATGGTTTGGTTGGATATCCTTATTGCTGAACCTAACGCCTACTTGCTTTGCGGTGTAAAAAGTATTGAACAACATTAAAAAAGTTAATACCTGCAAGGTTCACAAGTGTCTGGAGTATTTATTTCCATAAAGGGTTTATTTCGACCCATAGTGACCACGTAAATCATTTAAAGGTTTGTCTGTGAGTTCGTTCACTCCACGGTTTTCTTCCCTTGATACAAGTTCAAAAATGGTAAAGTATAGCACTAGATTCCGTTATTTTATTTGTATCGAACAATATTTAATTCGTCGTAATCACAGGTGTTTTCTTTGTGACATAAGTTCTCCTTGTACTAAGAGACATAGTTTCGGATAATTTTTTATTTATATTTTATTATAATTTTATTATTCTTTATTTATTATTTTAATATTTATAATTATAATTAATATAAATAATACCTATAATAAAGAAAAAATTATTTTTTAGAATATTTTATGAATTAGAAATTGTTTCTATCTAATCATTTTCTATCTAATCATATAGATTTAGTTGATATTTACTTATTACTTATAATACATAATATTTATATAATTTTTTATAAAAAGAAAATTATTTATAATATAATAATGCTTTAATATTACTTAAAATAATAGATCCTTGATATGACTTTATAATCGATATATCATAGTACAGATATAGCATAAAGAATATCTTTCTAATAGATAGAAAAGTAAACAGATAGAAAATATTAAGTGAGCGCACCTATTCTATGACAGATCCCAACTTCCCCTATTTTGTGCCTTTATAGAGGGCCTAGTAGTATTTTCCGGCAATTGCCATGGTTTCCGTTTTTCTTGCCATGTCCCAAAAAAATAAATTTGTCTAGACCCAATGGGAACCCGGGGGGGGGGGAATCTTATCAATTTATTTTGCAAC
The DNA here is from genome assembly GCA_004837865.1 of Musa balbisiana. Lineage (NCBI taxonomy): Eukaryota > Viridiplantae > Streptophyta > Magnoliopsida > Zingiberales > Musaceae > Musa > Musa balbisiana. The sequence continues at coordinate 26,562 of PYDT01000326.1, forward strand.
ACTGATGATACCGATCTTTATCTCGTGTAACTATTGGTATTAATGTGGCTCTTTCTCGAACCACAAATGACGAACTGTATGCGTATATCTATATCGCATAAATGCATTATATGTGAATATAGCTGTTCAAAATGATTAGTGAATTTTTAAATAGAAAGTCAATGTATTACCAAGTACTACTCCTAATGTTTCACATCCAATAGTGGCTATTTGAGGAAAGTTACTTCGGAGGCAAGAAAGGTAAGTAAAATTTATTTGGGTTATTTCGCTCACTTCCAATCGAAGAATGCCACTGATCTAGTATAGTATAATTGGCGATCATGAACAATAATTCTAGGAACTTATAACGGGTCTCGAAAACGAGTAATTTTGCTGGCCTGTATTCCTTTTTTTAGTTCACTAGGAGGCTTAGTGGTTGGAACTTCCAGTTTATCTTGGTAGGAATTTTGAAGATCCGTATTTCCATCTCACAAATCAGTTTTTTTTCCACAAGGGATCGTGATGTCTTTCTCCGACTGGATCGCGGGTCTTTCATTAGCTCGTATTTGTGGTGCACAATTTCGTGGATGTAGGGTACCGGTTTGACCGAGTCGATAGTAAAAGAAGAATGGTGTATTTTTCCGCTTGGGATTACTGGAATACATCGTCGCATCTTCCTTCGGCTTCTTTATGAAATATCCATCATCAGAAAGAGGTTAAGAGGGTCTTTATCCCGCGTGTCCTTTAATGAAATCCGAGTGGCAAGGAGCCATTCCCTGACTCTGTACGATGGAGAATTTTACTTCCCCGAGAAACTGAACAAAATCGGCCGATTGGCTATTTCTTGCGCGTACAAAGTGAAGTATTTTGAAACGAACTGAAGTGAAGAGAGAAATGAAGAATAATCTTCTCAGATGGGAAGGAACTTGAAACCTATCCGACATGTTATTTCGTAATACCGAATCATCTTTTAGGTCCCCTATTTGGGAATTGATACACCTTTCTGGTTAGACGGTGAAACATTTCGAAAGAGCTTATTGATCCATGGGGAGTTTTTTCGTCTCGAAACTCGATTCGTTACTTCAAGTGGGTTGTTCGAGTATTTCACGAAAGGAACAAACTGAAAACAAAATTGGTTCAAATTGCCCAATTGAGATATCCGGCATAATATTTATTATCTTTTTTTCTCATTTTCATCCGACAGGACTCTAATTCTAGGTCTATATTCCGTCTAAATAAATAAAAAAAAAAATCTACAATTATTACACAATCATAGGAAAGTAATAGACCCTAGGTCACTACCTTGTTATAACACTCGTGCTTCAAAGAAATATCAATCAGATAGATCAAACGAATGAAGCATGTTCTTTAACAATTCAATTCACAGAAAAAAAAAATGAAAAAAAGAAAGCAATTGGCCTCCCTCCCATATCTCCATCTATATTAATTTTTGCCCTGGTGGGTCCTCTTTCTCATTTAATAAATGTCGACCTTGGGGTTACTAATTGTGTGATACCAGGCAATCCGAAAATTTTGATCATATTCAGAGAAAAAACTTCTGGAAGATTCATAGAATTAGAAGACTATTCCGTGGAACTAAATGATAAGGAGGACCCGGAAACGCATATACAACGCAATCCTCAATAGAATACACAAGGAAACAATACAATTAGTCAAAGCACCATTGACTCTGATCTCCATATCAGTTTGGCATTTCGCGACAAATATAATCTGTTTCGCTATTCTAAGTGCGTTTATTTTATCTGAGTAAGAAGAACTCTCATTCTTAATTCGTGGGTTCGGAATTCCTCTATAACTTAAGTTGACACACTAAAAGCTTTTTCTATCTTTTAGTTACTGATTTCTGGATCGCTTTCACGTCGACCGCATGGTTTGGGAACTATATCGGTTCGGTCGACAACATTTTGGATTGGATCATAACGATCAATTAATTCTTCTTGTTTCCACTTTTCCATTATTCTCGATACCCTTGTGACATTTTGAGCTTCCTTTTGTTGTGTACAATCGTGTATCTCCTTGTTCCCTTTGTAGTAATTTTAATCATTCAATAATGAATAAAGAACATCATTTGATCTTATGATTCAATAAAATTCAGAATCTTTCTTGTGTATAAAAATATTTTCATTTACTTAATTTCTTTAACTTTTATCTGTTCAAGGTATTCGTCCTATATCCAGTACAATTATTCCAGTACAATGTACCAGACTCGTGTATATGGAACTATACTGACTACCTAGCTAATTATTTTAACTTCCGGATCAATGATTGGACATGGCAATAAAAAATACTTTTTCTTTTTCTTTGGTAAAGGCAGAGATGACTCGATCCAGTTCTGTATCGATCATGCTATATGTAACACAACTCGATAAAACATCTATTTCACAATGCATATCCTTTTTGCGCATCAGGGGTTATGAAACCCGGAGAAGCAACTGGACGATTGTATTGTCCATTGCCATTTAGCTAATAAACCCTGTATAGAGTGAAGTTTTCCGCAAGCTGTGCTTCCTGAGACTGTCTTGAAGGCAGTTGTTCGAATACCTTATGGACCAAACGGAACAAGTCTCTTGCTAATGGTAAAAAGTGACTTTGAATGTGGGGGCTGTTCGCTCATTTACCGCGACGGATTCGAATTAGCCCCCGTGACGTAGTTTCTCCTGAGTTGAAAGAAAAGATAGGAATCTGTCCTTTTCAGAGTATCGTCCCAAGAAAAGAAATATTATTGTATAGGTCCTGTTCCCGGTCACAGAACTAGATGACATCGTCTTTCCCATTCCTTTCCCCCGACCTGCCTACGAAGAAAGACGTCACTGCCTTAAAATCCCTTACGTAGGTGGAACAGAGGAAGGGGTCCAGATTATACCTGATGGTAGGCAAATTAACAATACAGTCTATAATGCTACACAGCAAGGTATAGTAGCCCAATATTACGTAAAGAAAAGGGGGATATGACATAACCATAGGTGAATGCATCGGATGGACTCAAGTGTTTGATTTATACCTCCAGGAACCAGAACTTGCTTGTTCAAGGGTGAACCATCAAGCTTGATCAACGTAACAGCATCCCCATTGGGAGGCGTTGGTCAGGGAGATGCTGAATAGTGCTCAAGACCCCATTTACGGGTCCCAAAAGGGTCTCCATTTTGTTCTTCTTGGCATCGTATTTGCCGAAGTTTTTTGGTTCTTAAAAAGACAACAGTTTGAAAAGGTTCAATTGTACGAAATGAATTTCTAGGTGCATAGATTCCCTTAACATCAAGTTTGGTACAAATGCGCCGAATTTTTTTTTTTTGATCCATACAATGATGTATCTCAAAAAAATCTGTAAACCTTTTTGGTTTGCTTTTGTTTTTACTTTTTTTTTCGGTTTTTGCGGATGTCTGAATTCATTACCTGATCCTATTCTTAGTAATAGACAATCGACATACAAAGAAAGAGAATACAAGAAAGGATGGGAAAATGAAAGAAAGAATCCTTTAGAGGGTTACTAGTCTCCAGTCTTCTATTCGACACAAGAAAAGTGCGGACAAATCCTTTTTCTTGTGTCCGTCTTATATCGGAAATAATAATTATTTTTTCTCCCTGTTCGGCACAGATTACCATTCCTTATTTCCCGGGTCCACCAGCACTCTTTTGTTAGATTCATGAGGAAGTTGTTGACAAACAAAATATATAAAGGATAGTGGACTAATTGATTGAGCAAATAGAACTCTTCAATTAACTTACACTAAACTTATTAGAGAAAATTATTCAAGATAAATTATTCAAACAAATTAGATTAAGGTGTTAATAGAGTAAGTTCTATTAGTCGTCTTAATTATAGAAATGATAGTATTTTAGTATAGAAATTCTTTTGCAAGTTCTCATGCGTAAAATCCTATATAATATTTGTAGTTATTCAAAAATCCATTGATTACTCTTTTCTGTTTCTTCCAAGAGTTAATAGTATGGCGGAAAGGAAGAACAAGACTATGAATCAATCAATAATCAATTCTTCAAAAAACATTATTAGAACAAAGAATAGAGGGTTTGAAACATCAGAGCAAAGGAGCGTTTTGTTCTTTTCATTCTACGACTATACATTTTGATTATGTTGACTTGCCAATTTGTATGTGTTATGAATAGATCAAAAACTTCCTACTTCCTATAAGGAGTAAGAAAAGAAACTCAACGGACCGACCCTCCCTTTGTCAATTAGAGCGTAAGGTCCCGTTGATTTCTTTCTTACGCTTTCATGTCTACAATCCGTTTTATATATTCCGATTACTCGAGAGATGAACCCAACCCAAATATGAACCGTAAAAGAAAACACTATTGAACCGATCACAGTAATACCAGGTACCGTACACCCCAAAGCGGAATCCTTCCATATAGGCCCATTCCTACGTTCCTCCCATTTTCTCAATGGTCATGCTAGAGACAAAAACAGTCATGGATTAATTATGAGGATGGTATCTTTTTCCGAATGGCTAAGAGAATAACCTACTATGCTCGTTCTTTCTTTCAATTGAAGAAATAATTGGAAATAAAAACGTCAAGTACAAAATTAGTAATAAACCCCAGTATGTACTGTGACGATTCAATTCACATTTTGTTCATAATTCGGGTTTGATTGTGTCATAGCTCTATAATTAAATTAGTTTCTGTTGGATGCACTGCTTGCTGATATTGACCCCAAAAAGAACGGTAGGTACAAGCTATCCGTGAACAGCCCCACCATCGGCAACTTAAAAATTGGTATTTTCGATCTATGGTCATTGGGGCTCCTAAAAGGATTTACTAAATTTCCTCAATTGTTCCAAAGAATCAACCGGCCGTTATCATGGAATAACCTTGTCAGTCTCTCTGTTAATACTCGTTTGGCCGAGGACTTTCCAAAACACCGTAAGCTAAAACCCGTAACTGTGAGCATACCCACCCGCAATGAATAGGAATGTATAGTAATGCTATGAAGACCAGTATCGAATACTGTAATATATCAGCAAAAGACCGTCCTCACCGTGCTTTCAACATTCTGAGCTCCAACAATTTTGTACATTCAAAAAATGGAATCGTTCCTTGAAAGATTGGATCAGTACATGGAACATACTGTATTGCAGTCTTTGTGAATCGTCAATTTGTACCAAGTTTTATTGGTTCAGTATATCCGATCAAGTATAGCTTCCTTCCTCTGCAGCCGACGCAGTCGCGATCGGTACCGAAATGCACTAATTCTTTTCTTCTTTTTTTGTTTCCTTGTCTATCATAACTCTATGTTATTCAATAGATCAATAGAAAATTACTCAAATTCCTTATAAATTTCCATTTTTGGATTCGTATAGAAAGTAAAGATCTTGGAAAAGCGGGGGAAGCGGGGGGGGGGATGGGTTTCAATAATTTATGAAAGCATATTAGAATATTCACTTATGGAACATATTATAATATTCACACAATTCCATTATCATGTATTCGAAATCTATAATGAAACCCATTTTGTGGTTAAAAACAACTGTTTTTTTGTTCAATCTTTTTATTTCAGTAATTTGGTTTGTCGTATAGATACAATAAATATAACTGTAATACAAAATACAATAGTAATCTATATTATGAATAAACAGAATTACTATATTAGTGAAGAAACGCGACCGCAGTTGTAACAATCCATATTTTGATGCACCGTTATTGTATTTAGATTCCAAAACAACTGTTCTTTCTGACCAACGAGCAGTAATGGAACCCAAGCTATGGAAAGACAGATATAGAATCTAAAGGATAAGGTAAAGTTGTTCGTCGCACCATTACTGCAATCGAGTTGGCAAACAAAATTTAAACCACAAGAATAAAATAAAAATTAAAAATAAAGTACAGGTTTATTATTTTTTTGCGATGATCGTGGGACCCTTTTTTCATTTTCATTCTGAATATTATGTTATGGGCAATTACGCAACCCTATTACTGTACTGAAGTCCAATGATTTAAAAATAAAATAAAGGAAATAGTAATCAGGCCGTTCGTTCCAAAAAGATTAGATCCATTGAAATAGAAAGAATGATTAAAATGGAAATTTCAAAATCCATCTTTGTATTCCAACTTACTTAAATTTACTATATGTGTTTCTTTAATATTTAATTTATTTAATATTTAATTTTATATTTAAGTATAATCTATAATTAATGTTAATTTTGAAGAAGTTTACAACGGCACAAGTTCTTATTACTATTACTTTTACTTATACCTGTTATATTTACTTACTTTTACTATTCTTACTTATTCAACTCACAAATCCACAATTTAATCTTGTGATTCCGATCAAGATCGTCACTGTCACAGCAATAATCGAATTTTTCTACCTATGTCCTCTTATTAGTCTTATCTATCCTGACTGATGGTTCCAGAATTTTTTCAATTGAACTAAACTAATTCTGTCAATTGATTTTTTCTTGGCCGTCGTATTTTGTAAAAATTGAAACTGGTAGTGTTTGTTACAACATATGTAGCAAAAGAACATCTCTACTTTAGCTCTTTCATGCTTACGATAACTATTATTTCGGGTTTTCTACGGGCTGCTTTGACTATAACCGCAGCTCGAGTCATTGTTTGAACAAGATCGACTTATTTGAAATGCATTGAATGAAAAATTGATAAAACGAATTTTCTCCTGAGATTCCGTGTATTCTATGGTTCTTTCTCACATCAATTGCCAATTCTGGTCATTGAGATTCCGATCATTTAGATTCATATTTAGGGATCGATCTTACCTTCTTTTTATTCCCCCTTAAACAAACCGAAATGATTGAAGTTTTTTCTATTGTAATCGTCTTAGGTCTAATTCCTATTACTTTACAGATTATTCGAACCGCAACCGCATATTTACAATATAGACTGTGGTGATCAGTTGGACCTTTGATTGAGTAATATTTCTTTTTTGTTTTGTTGACCTCCTGCAGGAATGAGTGCAAATTCAAGTTTTTTTTTTTTTCAAGTTCAATTCCACTTTTTGTTTTGTTAATTATTTTTGTGATTCGACATCAAATAAACCGATCACGCTCTGGTAGGATTTGAACTACACATCGGGTTTTGAGACCCGCGTTCTACCGGAACTGAACTAAGAGCGCTTTCTTATCCTTATGACAGGAATACGACTGTACTGTAAAGAAAAGTATTTTTCTACCCCCAATACGTCTTGCATACATATGAGTACGCAAAGACCAGAAGATTATGTCACTTTTAATCGATCTCAATGAACCTCGTTAGGCCCATGGAGAAGAATAGGTAGGGATGACAGGATTTGAACCGTGAACCATTTGTACCAAAAACAAACGCGCTAACAAGCTGCGCTACACCCCTTTTCAAAATTGTTGTACAGTTTTATTGTACAAAATCACGTCTTGTGTCCATATCGTCATTTCTCCTCCATCTATATACAATTTTCTTGTCATTTCTTATTTTGGTTTGTTGGTTTCATATATAAAAGAATTATATACATCTGAACCTAAACGTATAAAAAGTAAATTTATCAGTAATGCGAAGGAACAAGGGGATTAGATTTGTTTTTTCTTTTACAAAAAAAGAAAAAAAAAATCTATTGTTCATTGTACATATCTCTTTTAGTTAGGAATCCTGTTTAGTGAGGAAATCTGATGGTATAAAAAATACAAATGTCGTGAACTACCAGCATCTGACCATATATGTATTACAATCTATATAGAAAGGAGGATTTTCAATGCGGATAAAAAAACATATCTATTGTGGGAACCTGTGTAAGTACTCTATGGTTGGGTTCGTTAGCAGGCCTAGGATAGAAATTAATCGTTATTCCGGATGCCTTGTCATTCCCCTTTTTTTAATTCTAGTTATTGATGGATTGCGAAGAACGAATTAAAAGAGAGATACAATTCACGTGACTCAAATTCAATTTCGCCCCTATTTTTAAGTTCTTTAGGCTAGGAAGAAAAGAAAAAAGGTATTGAAACCTCCCCTCACTGAGCAAAAGGTGGTAGTCGAAGATCTCGAATTTGCAGAACAGAAATGAAAATGGGATACCAGTCTACGGCGAGTTCCACGAAATAATAGCATAGAAAGAAGATATTTAACGTAATAATAAATAAAATAATATAATAAAATATTGAGAGTTAGGATAGGAACAATTGAGAGTTAGAAAGAACTTGTATTATCAATCTTACGTCTTAAATATCCGTTATTATTCGATACTTAATTCTATTAAAATTGTTACGACAGTAAGAAATATGAATTATCTTAGTAATATCATTATGATAATGAAATGATAAAGACAACGAAATACTTCGAAATTCCTTTCTAGTTCGTAACTTCTATCGATTTTTTTGTTCTTTTCTTCTTCTTCAGCTCGGATCGAAAATGAAGAGTTAAGCCGATCCAAAATTCAAGGAGGCTCATGGCCAAGGGTAAAGATGTCAGAGTCATAGTTATTTGAAGTACCGTTGCCCGAAATGATGTCAATAAAGGAATCGCAAGGTTCTTTTCTAGATATATTATCAAAAGAATCGACAAATACGCCTGGTTCGATTAGAATTGAGAAAATTTTGTCGCTATTGTAACAAGCTACGATCATGGAGAAATAAGAAATAGATCGAACAGAACGCGTGTTGCCCCCCCCCCCCCCCCCCGCTCTCGTCCAAGGACGAGGAAGAACTTAAACAATAATTGAACATATGGATCCATCTAACCCTTATCAATATTCTTTCTTTCTATTTTCTGGGTTATCTTTCAGTGTACTAATCAATTCTCGGCGGTAAGGCTCACATGCTAGAGAATTCATTTCTAATGATATTCTTAACTAAGAAATTTGATACCATAGTCCCAATTATTCCTCTTGTTCCTCATTGTCTAAAGCTAAATTTGTACCTATCGGGGCATCCTTTAGTAAGGCCTCTTTGGACCGATTTATCAGTGTGATATTTTTAATCGATTTGGGCCGGAATATGTATAAAATCTTTCTCCTATCATAGTGGATCCTCAAAAAAACAGAGTTTGTATCGAATTGAAGTATATACTTCGACTTTCGTGTGCTAGAACTTTGGCCCGTAAACATAACAGTACAGTACGCATTTTTTTGCAAAGATATAAGTCGGGATTATTAAAGAATTCTTTTACGGAAGAATAACAAGTTATTTCTTGATCTTTCCCCCCAATACTTCTTTTATTGTACATGGATCTATAGAAACTTATTGGTATTTGGATATTATCCGTATCAATGACCTGGTAATAATTTATAATACGTAGGCATAAACTACAATCGAAATAGAAGCTATAATATAAATGATCTACGATATAGAGATCAGAGAAAAAGTATCCGAATTCTCATTCTGAAATTCTCAGTGAGTAGTGTATGGTTGAATCAACGAGTAATCAAATTTTTATACTTCTTCTTTTTTCTCTCGGGGATGTTTTTATATGTATACATAGGGA
>PYDT01000251.1:0-20511 GCA_004837865.1 Musa balbisiana
CTCTGGTAAGCTCCGCGACTTCTCGACTAGTTCCTGCAGAACTTCTGACGAACGTCCGGACTTCCGACGAACTCTCGAACTCCCTATGTGATCGCGTCCTTGACTCCGGGACTTCATTTTGCTTCATATCTTGCTATCATAGTTAATCCTGCACATGTAAAACATACTTCGATCTAGACAATTAATACTAAGCATTAATCGCGTTGTCCGATCATGTCATTGGTCTCTCGATGCTTCGTCCAATTCTTTGGCACATCGTCCTCTCTTGCGGCCTATTGCCCAATCGGCTAGTTGACTCCGCAACTCCGATATTCTTGGCACAATGTCTACTCATCTTGGCCCGATGCCCGAATTCATGGCCCGAAGCCTTCTATCGATACGTCGACCGATCTATCGTTCCGACATCCAATCTTCTGACATGTTCCTCCGGCACAACATGATTTTCCTGCTTTAATTGTCTTGTCCTGATCGAAGCATCTGTGTCAGTCAAAACACAGATTAAATCATAACACATATCAAGTGGTTTCATCATCAAAACGAGATTCAACATAAATCAATTGGTAAATTATTATAACCTAACTATGTGCTAATATAAGTGATGGCAGGATTAACTATGATAGTAGTAGGGCATAAAGTAGATGATAGCCCGGAGTCAATGATTCGGACGATAGTACTGGAAGTGTGTCGGGAGCGTCGCCGAGGAGTTCGTCGGAAGATCGCCGAGAGTTCATCGGAAGATCGTTGAGAATTTGTTGGAAGATCACCAAGAGTTCATCAAGGAGTTCCTGAGAGTTCGTCGAGAGTTCGCTAGAAGCCCACTGGAAGACTCACTAAGAAGTTCGCTGATAGAAAAATCGACATACCTGGACTATGATTTCTTGCCTTAATTGTAGTTAGCACATTAGTTGAATTAGGATCGGGAGGTAATCCTACTAACTCAATTAGGGGCCAACTAGGGCTTTAATATGGCTGAATTGGGCTGATTGACAAGCCCATTCAGTCAGTAAGTCACAGTTGACGATGGCACCACTTGGGACTCGGTCTCCCAGTCTTTTAGGGTGGTGGTACCTATTGGGAAATCTTGGGGGCGACATCACATGTGTAGCGGAAGAACAAGAAAATAAAATCCCCTATTCCCAAAGAGATATTCAGCGCAGTGCGAAGATTGGTGTACAAAAATCATGAAACTTAAAATTGTGTATAAGATAATTGTGTTACGTAGGGAGATCGTATATCCCTGTTTCCTTGCAGATCTCTAGGAAGGGTGAAGGGGTCAAGTGTCCTCCTCTCTAGCGGTGATCCACATAGTAGAGCTGCGACGACGCTCCTCAAAACTTCAGGCCTTTTCTGAGATGGAGAAGGGGAGGAGAAGAGGAGAGGCAAGCAAAAGGCTCTAGCCTATGAACCACTGAATCTCTCATATTTATAGAGGTTCCTTGTCAAACCCTAATAGATCCTCCCCTATTGGGTATTGGATTTGTATCCAATTACTCAAGCCTTTTAGATAGTGATCTCTATCTAATATCTCTCATGGGCTCTTATTGGATCTCGTCCATGAGATCCAATAATTCAGGGGCTTATCGGATATCTAATAAGATAGGGGCTCCGACGGATATCTCATATCCGAACCTTTACTCATCGCAATGCCTATCATATGTGTGTGACCCTCTAGGCCCCAATATCGAGCTGGCCGTGAGTCATACCTATCAGAACTCCTTCGGGCTCAGTGAATTATTATCTCCATAATAATTCACTCGACTCATCAACTACGGACTACTAGGCCACTACGTCGTAGTCCCCAAACGATACAGGGGAATCCAATACATTGGACGTATCTGTCCTCAGTTATCATGTACCTATAATCGTCTTATCCATCTAATATCCTAGAGACTGTATATCGGGTATAGTGCTGTCAGACCCATATGGTTTCTACTCGGGCTCACTCTAATCAGATCTCTCGGAGAGACTCTTTCTCTCTCAATTTGAATGACCTGGCTAGAGATTTTGTCTAAGCAAGAACACATGAGATATTTCTCTTATGATGCCGAGAGTGGATGATCCTCTATCGACACTCAATAGCCCTCGTAAGGTTGACTGCCACTCCCAATGACCAGTTGTACTAGATTTGGGACATCCAAACCTATAAGTCTAGTATTAAAGAGTGGAGCACTCGTACATGACATCCTTGGTGTATCAAGTCTAAGGACGAGATACACCACTAGGACTACGGAATCGCTGTCTGACAATAAGGCATCATCAACCATCCAACATTCCGTAAGCGGATCAATTATAATTTGTTTGATCTAATCTATATGTTGAGGTGGTTGGTCTGTCTATTGAAGGAAGACCATTAGTGGATGTCTGTGACCTCAACGGAGAAGGAATCAGAAGTGGATGTAGGTTACAATGATGAACCACTCTAAATTCTAGTTTATTGAATCTCGGATTTTGATGATGAAGTCAATTATAATTTGTTTGATCTAATCTATATGTTGAGAAAAGTGTGCAGAATTAACTTACGATAGCAGTAAGGCATAAGTATGGTGTTATGCTAGATCAAGATCGAGACACGTTGGGAGTTCGAGAGTTCTCCTGGAAGTTCGAACGTTCGTCGGAAGTTCTGTCGGAACCAACCGAGAAGTCCAAGAGCTTGCCAAAGGAACTCGTCGGAGCTCGCCAAGAAGATCATCATAAAGTCCAGGAGCTTGCCAAAGGAACTCGTCGGAGCTCGCCAAGAGATCATCATAAAGTCCAAGAGCTTGCCAAAGGAACTCGTCGGAGCTCGCCAAGAAGATCATCATAAAGTCCAAGAGCTTGCCAAAGGAACTCGTCGGAGCTCGCCAAGAAGATCATCATAAAGTCCAAGAGCTTGCCAAAGGAACTCGTCGGAGCTCGCCAAGAGATCATCATAAAGTCCAAGAGCTTGCCAAAGGAACTCGTCGGAGCTCACTAAGAAGATCATCATAAAGTCCAAGAGCTTGCCAAAGGAACTCGTCGGAGCTCGCCAAGAAGATCATCATAAAGTCCAAGAGCTTGCCAAAGGAACTCGTCGGAGCTCGCCAAGAAGATCATCATAAAGTCCAAGAGCTTGCCAAAGGAACTCGTCGGAGCTCGCCAAGAAGATCATCATAAAGTCCAAGAGCTTGCCAAAGGAACTCGTCGGAGCTCACTAAGAAGATCATCATAAAGTCCAAGAGCTTGCCAAAGGAACTCGTCGGAGCTCACTAAGAAGATCATCATAAAGTCCAAGAGCTTGCCAAAGGAACTCGTCGGAGCTCACTAAGAAGATCATCATAAAGTCCAAGAGCTTGCCAAAGGAACTCGTCGGAGCTCACTAAGAAGATCATCATAAAGTCCAAGAGCTTGCCAAAGGAACTCGTCGGAGCTCACTAAGAAGATCATCATAAAGTCCAAGAGCTTGCCAAAGGAACTCGTCGGAGCTCGCCAAGAAGATCATCATAAAGTCCAAGAGCTTGCCAAAGGAACTCGTCGGAGCTCACTAAGAAGATCATCATAAAGTCCAAGAGCTTGCCAAAGGAACTCGTCGGAGCTCACTAAGAAGATCATCATAAAGTCCAAGAGCTTGCCAAAGGAACTCGTCGGAGCTCGCCAAGAAGATCATCATAAAGTCCAAGAGCTTGCCAAAGGAACTCGTCGGAGCTCGCCAAGAAGATCATCATAAAGTCCAAGAGCTTGCCAAAGGAACTCGTCGGAGCTCGCCAAGAAGATCATCATAAAGTCCAAGAGCTTGCCAAAGGAACTCGTCGGAGCTCACTAAGAAGATCATCATAAAGTCCAAGAGCTTGCCAAAGGAACTCGTCGGAGCTCACTAAGAAGATCATCATAAAGTCCAAGAGCTTGCCAAAGGAACTCGTCGGAGCTCGCCAAGAAGATCATCATAAAGTCCAAGAGCTTGCCAAAGGAACTCGTCGGAGCTCACTAAGAAGATCATCGATAGTATCGCCCAGTGTCAGATTGCAGGCGGTAGTACCACCCAGTAATGGGTGGTACCGCTAGTACCCCGGAAATCTGGGATGAGACACTTTTTGACTCCATTTTTGAAGTCATTGGGGCTTATAAAAACCCTACCCTTTTCTGCATAAAAGGGCATGAAAGTGATTGACATAATCTTAAGTTCTTGAGTCTTAAAGTGTTGTAAAAGTGAAGAGTTCTCCTCCTTCATCTCTTAGCCTTGTAACCATCCAAGAAAGAGGAGTGAGACTTGTAAGGGTTGTCTCCTAAACCTAACAAAAGGAGATAGAGCTATAAAAGGTGGTTGGCCTTTGCCTATTAAAGGAAGGCCTCCAATGGACACTAGAAACTTCGTGGGAGGAGAAATTCGAAAGTGGATGTAGGTTACATTGACCGAACCACTCTAAATTCTGGTTTGCATTTCATTTATGCAATTTACATTTATGCAATTTACATTTATGCAAATCTCCTTAATCCTCTCTTGCACTTTTACGAAAGCTTTCAAATTCAAAATCTCTTCGAAACGGATTGAATCGAAATCAGTTTTGTTTGAAATCAGTTTTATTGAAACGAACATGTTTTTCTGAAATCAGGAAAGTTTTTCGCTGCACTAATTCGACCCCCCCCCACCCCCCTCCCCTCTAGTGCCACTCTGATCCTAACAATTAGTATCAAAGCAAGGTTTACTCTCATCTGGTTTAAAACCCAAGAGAGGATGGCATTTGTCGGCAACTAAGAGGGCCATTCAATTAACGTATCGCTCATGTTCAATGGGACGAATTACACATATTGAAAGACTGGAATGAGGATCTCCTAATTGCAAATGGACTTCGATTTGAATGGAATATTGTAGAAACTGACGTTCAAAAGTCTTTTTTTCAAATAAATGATTGAGAATGAAGTGAAGAAGAAGACTTTTGCTTAAACATAAAGGCTATGAATGCCTTGTTTTGTGCCTTAGATAAAAACGAGTTATATCATGATGTCGATTTGTGAATCGCTTTTGATATTTTGACACACCATCGAAGTGACTCGTATAAGGCACTAGTAGAGTGAAGGAGTCAAAAATTAATCTTTTAGTGCATTCTTATGAGTTGTTTCGAATGAAACCGAGTGAGACCATTCGAGACATGTACACCTGATTTACGGATGTCGTTAGTGGTCTAAAAGGACTTGGTAAAGGTTTCTCTATTTTGAACTTGTTAATAAAATTTTAAGATCCATGTCCAAAAAGTGGGGACCCTAAGTAACCGCTATTCAAGAGGCCAAAGATCTAAATAATTTCCTCTTGAAGAACTAATTGGGGTCACTAATGACCTATGAAATGATATGTAATGCTCATGAAGAGCTTGAGGACACCCTTCAAAGAATAGAAGGGATATAGCATTGAGAACACAAGAAGACCAATTGAAAGAAAACTCAAGTGATGAGACTTGATGATGACTTGACACTCTTAACAAGGAAGTTCAAAAAATTCATAAAAAGAAATAATTTAAAAATAATACTAAAAATAAATTTGAACTTAAGAAGAACAAGTGATATGTTATGAATGCAAGAAGTCCGGACCCTTCAAGAGTGAATGTCCCCAAGCAAGAGGAGGTCAACCAAAGAAGAAGGCTCTGAAAGCTACTGGGAACGACTCAAGTGCTTCGAAGAAGAGGAGCCAACCAATACCTAGCAAGTTGCTCACTATGCGGCTAATGGCTATTGGAGATGAGGTAACAAGTTCATTAGACACAATTTAACTTTTGATGAGCTTCAAATGTTTTTCATGAATTATTAATGAATATAGAATTTTGAGTAAAAAGTATAATTTTTTGAAAAAGGAACATGCTTCTCTTATTAGCGATTTTGATTGAGTAAAGATTGAGCATGAAAATAGCTTAGCTCCCTGATACAAAATGCCATGATTTAGAAATACTTCAAAAGGAAAACTTACTACTCAAAGATACCTTAAAGAAATTTGAGGTTGGTAGCAAGTCCTTGAACATGATCCTTGCCAACAGGGTTCCGTTCATAGGAAAGGCGGAATCAGATTTATGAGTAGCTCTCACCAAAATCCAACCATCTTTATTAAAGGTCCTACCTTGCATGTATCACCTCACACCAAATGCAACTTTTGTTGCAAACTTGGACATGTTGAGTACAAATGTCCATTCAAGAAATATAGTCCACATAAATTGATTTGGTTTCTAAAAGAACCTTAAATGACTCAATGCAACATGATAAGCTATGTAGATCGATTTTTGAGGCACCCAAGGTCAAATGGGTACCTAAAAATCACCTTTTTTTTAAGAAAAATGTACCATCACAAGCTAGGAGCAAGAGATGGTACCTTAATAGTGGATGCTCAAGGCATATGACCTGAGATCCATCCCATTTCTCTAAGCTCACTAGCCTAAATGAAGGATATGTCACCTTCGGAGACAACAACAAGGGTAAAATCATTGGCAAAGGAACCATAGGTAACAAATCCAACCTTCTTATTGAAGATGTATTGTTAGTTGATGGTTTAAAGCATAACCTTTTGAGTATTAGTCAATTATAGTGATAAAGGATATATCATTAGATTTGAAACTAATGCTTGCATTATTGAAAAACCATACAAAAACACATCTATGATTGTACTAAAACAAATAACATATACACTATTGACATTAATGATTTTTGTAAGGAAATATGTTTTTCGATTTTGAATGATGATACTTGGCTTTGGTATAGGAGACTAGGTCATGCTAGCATGAAACTAATCTCTCAAATCTTATCTAAAGAACTTGTGAGAGAAATTCCTCACACTAAGTTTGTTAAAGATAATGTATGTGATGCATGTCAACTAGGAAAAACAAATAAAATATAGTTTCAAACCAAAGAATCAAATAGTACCTTTAGACCATTGCAATTGATCCATATGACTTGTTTGGACTAATTGCTACATCAAGCCTAGAGGATAGCAAATATGCCTTTGTTATTGTTGCCAATTATAGTAGATATACTTGGACTTACTTCTTAGCACACAAAATATTACTTTAGTATTTCTCTAAGTTTTGTAAACTTGTTCAAAATGAAAAAGGTTTTATGATTTCATTCAATTCGAGGTGATCACGGTGGTGAATTACAAAACCATGATTTCCAAGAATTTTGTGAATCTAATAGATACAACCACAACTTCTCTGACTCCAAGAAATCCTCAACAAAATGGAGTAGTAGAAAAAAAGAATAGAAACTTACAAGAACTTGCTAGAACCATGTTAACCGAACATAGTCCACCCAAATATTTTATGGGCCAAAGCCGTAAATACGGCATGCTATGTCATGAATAGGGTTCTAATAAGACCATTACTTTCCAAAACTCCTTATGAGTTGTGAATAACAAAAAACCCAATGTTTTATATTTTAAAGTTTCGGGTGTAAATGTTTTATTTTGAATGAAAAAGATACCTTAGGAATGTTTGATGCAAAATCCAATGAAGAATTTTTCTTAGTTATTCTTCTATTTCAAAGCTTTTCACATCTTTAATAAAAGAACTTTAGTTATAGAAGAATCTATTCATGTTGTTTTTAATGAAATTTTCGAAGTTAAGAAAAATGATTTTGATGACGATCTTAATTGTTGATTCTTTAAATTTAAATGAATCCTTTCTCCATCTAGTAACTTAGATGCATCTTCTTCTGAACCTTCTTTAACCGAAGGAATGGAAGTATGTAGATGCTCATCCTAAGGAGCTAATTATAGGAGACACAATCGAAAGGGGTTCAAACTCCGTTCTTCTCTTAAGAATTTTTGTGCAAACACTGCTTTCTTCTCTCCCAATTAAACCTAAATACATTGACGAGGTCCTGAAAGATGATTCATGGGTCATTGCAATGCAAGAAGAGTTAAATCAATTTGAGAGAAATGAGGTATGAAAGCTTGTTCCAAGGCTAAAGACCATTTAGTTATTGGTACTAATGGGCTCTTTAGAAACAAACAAGATGAACTTGGTATCGTGGTTAGAAACAAGGCTAGATTAGTGGCAAATGTTTCAACCAAGAAAAAAGTATCGATTATGAAGAAACCTTCACTCCTGTGACACGATTAGAAGCCATAAGGATGCTCTTTGCCTATGCTAGTAGTAATAATTTTAAGTTATTTCAAATGGATGTTAAAAGTACTTTTCTTAATGACTTTATTTTCGAAGAAGTTTATGTTGAACAACCTCCCGGATTTGAGAATGATAATCTCCCTAATCATATATTTAAATTGACTAAAGCTCTCTATGGATTGAAACAAGCCCCAAGGGCTTGGTATGAGAGACTTAGCTTATTTCTTATCGAAAATAATTTTCTTATTGTTCAAATTTATATTGATGATATTATTTTTGGTTTCACAAATGAATCTCTATACGAATCATTTGCTAAAAGTATGAGTCTTGAATTTGAAATGAGTTTGATGGGGGAATTAACTTTCTTTTTTTTTTTTTTTTTTTTTTTTTTTTTTTTTTTTTTTTTTTTTTTTTTTTTTTTTTTTTTTTTTTTTTTTTTTTTTTTTTTTTTTTTTTTTTTTTTTTTTTTTTTTTTTTTTTTTTTTTTTTTTTTTTTTTTTTTTTTTTTTTTTTTTTTTTTTTTTTTTTTTTTTTTTTTTTTTTTTTTTTTTTTTTTTTTTTTTTTTTTTTTTTTTTTTTTTTTTTTTTTTTTTTTTTTTTTTTTTTTTTTTTTTTTTTTTTTTTTTTTTTTTTTTTTTTTTTTTTTTTTTTTTTTTTTTTTTTTTTTTTTTTTTTTTTTTTTTTTTTTTTTTTTTTTTTTTTTTTTTTTTTTTTTTTTTTTTTTTTTTTTTTTTTTTTTTTTTTTTTTTTTTTTTTTTTTTTTTTTTTTTTTTTTTTTTTTTTTTTTTTTTTTTTTTTTTTTTTTTTTTTTTTTTTTTTTTTTTTTTTTTTTTTTTTTTTTTTTTTTTTTTTTTTTTTTTTTTTTTTTTTTTTTTTTTTTTTTTTTTTTTTTTTTTTTTTTTTTTTTTTTTTTTTTTTTTTTTTTTTTTTTTTTTTTTTTTTTTTTTTTTTTTTTTTTTTTTTTTTTTTTTTTTTTTTTTTTTTTTTTTTTTTTTTTTTTTTTTTTTTTTTTTTTTTTTTTTTTTTTTTTTTTTTTTTTTTTTTTTTTTTTTTTTTTTTTTTTTTTTTTTTTTTTTTTTTTTTTTTTTTTTTTTTTTTTTTTTTTTTTTTTTTTTTTTTTTTTTTTTTTTTTTTTTTTTTTTTTTTTTTTTTTTTTTTTTTTTTTTTTTTTTTTTTTTTTTTTTTTTTTTTTTTTTTTTTTTTTTTTTTTTTTTTTTTTTTTTTTTTTTTTTTTTTTTTTTTTTTTTTTTTTTTTTTTTTTTTTTTTTTTTTTTTTTTTTTTTTTTTTTTTTTTTTTTTTTTTTTTTTTTTTTTTTTTTTTTTTTTTTTTTTTTTTTTTTTTTTTTTTTTTTTTTTTTTTTTTTTTTTTTTTTTTTTTTTTTTTTTTTTTTTTTTTTTTTTTTTTTTTTTTTTTTTTTTTTTTTTTTTTTTTTTTTTTTTTTTTTTTTTTTTTTTTTTTTTTTTTTTTTTTTTTTTTTTTTTTTTTTTTTTTTTTTTTTTTTTTTTTTTTTTTTTTTTTTTTTTTTTTTTTTTTTTTTTTTTTTTTTTTTTTTTTTTTTTTTTTTTTTTTTTTTTTTTTTTTTTTTTTTTTTTTTTTTTTTTTTTTTTTTTTTTTTTTTTTTTTTTTTTTTTTTTTTTTTTTTTTTTTTTTTTTTTTTTTTTTTTTTTTTTTTTTTTTTTTTTTTTTTTTTTTTTTTTTTTTTTTTTTTTTTTTTTTTTTTTTTTTTTTTTTTTTTTTTTTTTTTTTTTTTTTTTTTTTTTTTTTTTTTTTTTTTTTTTTTTTTTTTTTTTTTTTTTTTTTTTTTTTTTTTTTTTTTTTTTTTTTTTTTTTTTTTTTTTTTTTTTTTTTTTTTTTTTTTTTTTTTTTTTTTTTTTTTTTTTTTTTTTTTTTTTTTTTTTTTTTTTTTTTTTTTTTTTTTTTTTTTTTTTTTTTTTTTTTTTTTTTTTTTTTGAAAAACACTTTAGAAGATTATAAGGTTCATCTTAAAAACATTCTCATAAAATGTGATAATACAAGTACAATATGTTTTAACAAAAAATCTCATTCAATACTCTAGAACAAAACATATTGATGTTAGGCATCACTTTATATGAGATCATATTACTAATCATGATGTAATCTTAGAGCTTATTGATACGAAACATCAATTAGCCGATATCTTTACAAAACCTTTAAGTGAAGAACAATATGATTTTATTAGAAAAGAATTAGGAATGTTAATTTGTCCAAATGCATGAATTTAGTGTATATCTTTTTCGGACTATCTTTATGAATTTCTTGAATGGAACTTTCATGAGTTTATGCCATATCATTGCTCCATCACGTAATGATGTCTAATACATGGAATTAATTGACAAATGCATCTCTCACGGATTTTACTCTTATGAATTTTTAATGAGAAATAGATTTGATGTGATGCTCCTCTTATGAAGTTTATTTATGGAATTTCTTTTATCCTTCAAATGATGATTCTTTCTTAATGAATTCTTTCTTAATGAAGGAAGAATTTTTATGAATTTTTGGTATTAGATGAACACTTGCAAGATTGAGGATTTGATTTCATATGAATATCTTGAAAATTGAAGCATGATTTAATGAAACTATTTTATCATTTTTGACTTGATTCAAATCATTTTACAAAGTCGGTTCTTAATGGATTTCCTCCTTTCTTTCCTTCTTCAAGCAAAGTTTTGATAAAAAAAAAAAAAAAAAAAGAAGTTGATGGAAACTATCTCTTTAATATTTATTACTTTCGAATGATACCATGTCATGAATGCTTGAAATGAATTTTTACAAATTGAAATATGGCATGAATTTTTACCACACTTACAAATTGAAATGTGGCATGAATTTTTACCACACTTACAAATTGAAATATGGCATGAATTTTTACCACACTTACAAATTGAAATATGGCATGAATTTTTACCACACTTACAAATTGAAATGTGGCATGAATTTTTACCACACTTGTATAAATTTTTACAAATTGAAATATGGCATGAATTTTTACCACACTTACAAATTGAAATGTGGCATGAATTTTTACCACACTTACAAATTGAAATATGGCATGAATTTTTACCACACTTACAAATTGAAATGTGGCATGAATTTTTACCACACTTACAAATTGAAATGTGGCATGAATTTTTACCACACTTACAAATTGAAATGTGGCATGAATTTTTACCACACTTACAAATTGAAATGTGGCATGAATTTTTACCACACTTACAAATTGAAATGTGGCATGAATTTTTACCACACTTACAAATTGAAATATGGCATGAATTTTTACCACACTTACAAATTGAAATGTGGCATGAATTTTTACCACACTTACAAATTGAAATATGGCATGAATTTTTACCACACTTACAAATTGAAATGTGGCATGAATTTTTACCACACTTACAAATTGAAATGTGGCATGAATTTTTACCACACTTACAAATTGAAATGTGGCATGAATTTTTACCACACTTACAAATTGAAATGTGGCATGAATTTTTACCACACTTACAAATTGAAATGTGGCATGAATTTTTACCACACTTACAAATTGAAATATGGCATGAATTTTTACCACACTTACAAATTGAAATGTGGCATGAATTTTTACCACACTTACAAATTGAAATGTGGCATGAATTTTTACCACACTTACAAATTGAAATGTGGCATGAATTTTTACCACACTTACAAATTGAAATATGGCATGAATTTTTACCACACTTACAAATTGAAATATGGCATGAATTTTTACCACACTTGTATAAATTTTTACAAATTGAAATGTGGCATGAATTTTTACCACACTTACAAATTGAAATATCATACTTGGAAATGGATGTCATGCCTTGACATCATTTTGAGAAATGATAGATCATGATAGGAATCATGATGTGTGTATTGATAAGTTTAAATGAACTTAACTTATCATTTTGATACTTGAATTCAAAGGCCTTGAATTCAAGAAGTTCTTTTCTTAAATATGGCATATAGATAGGGGGAGTTAAGGTTAACTTCGTCATCAATTAATTGTCATCATCAAAAAGGGGGAGATTGTTGAATCTTGGATTTTGATGATGAAGTCAATTGTAATTTATTTGATCTAATCTATATGTTGAGAAAAGTGTGCAGGATTAACTACGATAGCAGTAAGACATAAAGCAGGTGTTGTGCCGGAATCAAGATCAAGATCACGTTGAGAGTTCATCGGAAGTTCTGTCGGAACCAACCGAGAAGTCCAGGAGCTTGCCAAAGGAACTCGTCGGAGCTCACCAAGAAGATCATCGTAAAGTCTGGGAGCTTGCTAAGAGTCTGCCGAAGCACCGCCAAGAGTTCATCGGAAGTTCTGTCGGAACCAACCGAGAAGTCCAGGAGCTTGCCAAAGGAACTCGTCGGAGCTCACCAAGAAGATCATCGTAAAGTCTGGGAGCTTGCTAAGAGTCTGCCGAAGCACCGCCAAGAGTTCATCGGAAGTTCTGTCGGAACCAACCGAGAAGTCCAGGAGCTTGCCAAAGGAACTCGTCGGAGCTCACCAAGAAGATCATCGTAAAGTCTGGGAGCTTGCTAAGAGTCTGCCAAAGCACCGCCAAGAGTTCATCGGAAGTTCTGTCGGAACCAACCGAGAAGTCCAGGAGCTTGCCAAAGGAACTCGTCGGAGCTCACCAAGAAGATCATCGTAAAGTCTGGGAGCTTGCTAAGAGTCTGCCGAAGCACCGCCAAGAGTTCATCGGAAGTTCTGTCGGAACCAACCGAGAAGTCCAGGAGCTTGCCAAAGGAACTCGTCGGAGCTCACCAAGAAGATCATCGTAAAGTCTGGGAGCTTGCTAAGAGTCTGCCGAAGCACCGCCAAGAGTTCATCGGAAGTTCTGTCGGAACCAACCGAGAAGTCCAGGAGCTTGCCAAAGGAACTCGTCGGAGCTCACCAAGAAGATCATCGTAAAGTCTGGGAGCTTGCTAAGAGTCTGCCAAAGCACCGCCAAGAGTTCATCGGAAGTTCTGTCGGAACCAACCGAGAAGTCCAGGAGCTTGCCAAAGGAACTCGTCGGAGCTCACCAAGAAGATCATCGTAAAGTCTGGGAGCTTGCTAAGAGTCTGCCAAAGCACCGCCAAGAGTTCATCGGAAGTTCTGTCGGAACCAACCGAGAAGTCCAGGAGCTTGCCAAAGGAACTCGTCGGAGCTCACCAAGAAGATCATCGTAAAGTCTGGGAGCTTGCTAAGAGTCTGCCAAAGCACCGCCAAGAGTTCATCGGAAGTTCTGTCGGAACCAACCGAGAAGTCCAGGAGCTTGCCAAAGGAACTCGTCGGAGCTCACCAAGAAGATCATCGTAAAGTCTGGGAGCTTGCTAAGAGTCTGCCAAAGCACCGCCAAGAGTTCATCGGAAGTTCTGTCGGAACCAACCGAGAAGTCCAGGAGCTTGCCAAAGGAACTCGTCGGAGCTCACCAAGAAGATCATCGTAAAGTCTGGGAGCTTGCTAAGAGTCTGCCAAAGCACCGCCAAGAGTCAGATTGTAGGCAATAGTACCACCCAATAATGATGGTGGTACTACCAGTACCCCAGAAATCTAGACTGAGATACTTTTTAGCTCCATTTTTAAAGTCATTGGGGCCTATAAAAACCCCACCCATTTTTGCATGAAAGGGCACGAAAGTGATTGACATAATCTTGAGTTATTGAGTCTTAAAGTGTTGTAAAAGTGAAGAGTTATTCTCCTTCATCTCTTAGCCTTGTAACCATCCAAGAAAGAGGAGTGAGACTTGTAAGGGTTGTCTCTTAAACCCGACAAAAAGAGATAGAGTTGTAAAAGGTGGTTGGCCTTCACCTATTGAAGGAAGGCCTCTAGTGAATGCCGGAAACCTCGTCGGAGGAGGAATTCGAAAGTGGATGTAGGTCACATTGACCGAACTACTCTAAATTCTGATTTGTATTTTATTTGTGTAATTTACATTTCTGCAAATCTCCTTAATCCTCTCTTGCACTTTTACAAAAGATTTCAAGTTCATAATATCTTCGAAACGGATTGAATCGAAAACATTTTCATCGGAATTAGTTTTAATCGAAATGAATATTTTTCTGAAATCGGGAAAGTTTTCTGCTATACTAATTCACACCCCCCCCCTCTTAGTGCCGCTCTTGATCCTAACATAATTTGCATTTCTATTTGTAAAATTTACATTACTGCAAACTTCCTTAACTTTCTCTTTACACTCTTACGAATGCTTCCAAGTTTAATATCTTTCCAAAACAGATTTAATCGAAACGAATATCTTCAAAAATTTATGATATTGATTTTTCCGCTGCACTAATTCACCCCCCCCCCCCCCCCCCCCCCCCCCACCCCCCCCCCCCCCCCCCCCCCCCCCCCCCCCCCCCCCCCCCCCCCCCCCCCCCCCCCACCCCCCCCCCCCCCACCCCCCCCCCCCCCCCCCCCCACCCCCCCCCCCCCCCCCCACCTTGTTAGTGCCTCTCTTTATCCTAACAATTGATATCAGAGCAAGGTCACTCTCATTTGGTTTAAAATCCAAGAGAGATGATATTTACCGGCAATCAAGAGGGTCACTCAATTACATGTCCGCCTATATTCTATGGAATGGACTACACCTATTGGGAGACTAGAATGAGGATTTTTGTAATTTCTAGGATTTCGGGGAATATGGAACATGTAGAAAATGGTTTCAAAAGTCTTCTCTTCCAACGAATGATTAGGATGAGTTGGAGAAGAAGACTTTCACTTTAAATGCCAAGGTTATGAATGCCTTATTTTGTACTTTAGATAAAAATGAGTTTAATCGAGTGTCTATTTGTGAAACGACTTTTGATATTTGGCACACACTCGAAGTTACTCACGAAGGCACTAGTAGAGTAAATGAGTCAAAACTTAATCTTTTAGTCCATACTTATGAGTTGTTTTGGATGAAACCGAGTGAGACCATTAGAGATATGTACACTCGATTTACGGATGTCATCAATAGTCTAAAAGGACTTGGTAAAAGTTTTTCTAATTTTAAATTTATTAATAAATTTTGAGATCCCTTCCAAAGAGTTGGGATCCTAAAGTAACTGTTATTCAAGAAGCAAAGGATTTAAATAACTTCCCTCTTGAACAACTTATCGGGTCACTAATGACCTATGAGATGATTTATAATGCTCATGAAGAGCTTGAGAACAATATTCAAAAGAATAGGAAGGATATGACACTAAGAACTCATGAAGATCACTTAAAAGAAAATTCAAGTGATAAGGACTATGATAAAGAATTGGCACTCTTGACAAAAAAATTCAAAAAATTCATAAAAGAATAAATTTAAAAATGACACTAAAAATAAAATTGAACCCAAGAAAGAACAAGTGATATGCTACGAATGCAAGAAGCTGAGACATTTCAAAAGTGTGTCCCCAAGCAAAGAAGAAACAACCAAAGAAGAAGAAGGCCCTTAAAGCAACTTGGGACGATTCAAGTGCATCCGAAGAAGAGGAGCCAACTAATACTGAGCAAGTTGCTTACTATGCACTAATGGCTATTAGAGATGAGGTAAGTAGTTCATTAGATACAAATTTATCTTTTGATAAACTATTAAGTGCTTTTCATGATTTATTTGATGAATGCAAATTAGTTAGTAAAAAATATAAATTGTTGAAAAAAGAGCATGCTTCTCTCGTTAGTGATTTTGATAAATTAAAATTGAGCATAATGATAGTTTAGCTCCTTGCATAAAATGTGATGAATTAGAAATGCTTAAAAAGCAATATTTACAACTACATGAAACCTTAGAAAAATTTGAAATATGTAGCAAATCTTTAAACATGATTCTTACTAGCAAAAATCATGTTCATAGAAGAGACGAAATCGGCTTTGTGATAACACTCATAAAAACCCAACCATCTTTGTTAAAGGTCCAACCTTACATGTTTCACCCCAAAACAAATGCAACTTTTGTTACACATTTGGACATATTGCTTATCATTGTCCATTTAAAAGATGTAGTCTACACAAGTTGATTTGGGTTCCTAAAGGAATCGTAAAGAACTCCATGCAAAATGATAAGTTAAATCGATCGATTTTTAGGCACCAAAGGTCAATGGGTACATAAAAATCATCCTTTTTTGTAGAAACATTTACTATCACAAGCTAGGAGCAAGAGATGGTACCTTGATAGTGGATGCTCAAGATACATAACCAAAGATCCATCTTAATTCTCTAACCTCACTAGCCTAGACGAAAGATATGTCACATTCGAAGATAACAACAAAGGTAAAATCATTGGCAAAGGAACCATAGATAACAAATCTAATTTTTTGATTGAATATGTGCTATTGGTTGATAGCTTAAAGCATAATCTTTTGAGTATTAGTTAATTGTGTGATAAAGAATATATCATTAGATTTGAATCATATGCTTGCATTATTGAAAAACCACACAAAACACATCTATGATTGCCTTAAAACAAAATAATGTATACACTATCAACATTGATGATCTTTGTAATGAAATGTGTTTTTTAGTTTTGAATGATGATGTTTGGCTTTGGCACAGGAGATTAGGTTATGCTAGCATGAAACTAATCTCTCAAATCTTATCCAAAGAACTTGTAAGAGGTATTCCTAACATTAAGTTATTAGGATCAAAAGTCGGGGGGGGGGGGGGGGGGGGGGGGGGGGGGGGGGGGGGGGGGGGGGGGGGGGGGGGGGGGGGGGGGGGGGGGGGGGGGGGGGGGGGGGGGGGGGGGGGGGGGGGGGGGGGGGGGGGGGGGGGGGGGGGGGGGGGGGGGGGGGGGGGGGGGGGGGGGGGGGGGGGGGGGGGGGGGGGGGGGGGGGGGGGGGGGGGGGGGGGGGGGGGGGGGGGGGGGGGGGGGGGGGGGGGGGGGGGGGGGGGGGGGGGGGGGGGGGGGGGGGGGGGGGGGGGGGGGGGGGGGGGGGGGGGGGGGGGGGGGGGGGGGGGGGGGGGGGGGGGGGGGGGGGGGGGGGGGGGGGGGGGGGGGGGGGGGGGGGGGGGGGGGGGGGGGGGGGGGGGGGGGGGGGGGGGGGGGGGGGGGGGGGGGGGGGGGGGGGGGGGGGGGGGGGGGGGGGGGGGGGGGGGGGGGGGGGGGGGGGGGGGGGGGGGGGGGGGGGGGGGGGGGGGGGGGGGGGGGGGGGGGGGGGGGGGGGGGGGGGGGGGGGGGGGGGGGGGGGGGGGGGGGGGGGGGGGGGGGGGGGGGGGGGGGGGGGGGGGGGGGGGGGGGGGGGGGGGGGGGGGGGGGGGGGGGGGGGGGGGGGGGGGGGGGGGGGGGGGGGGGGGGGGGGGGGGGGGGGGGGGGGGGGGGGGGGGGGGGGGGGGGGGGGGGGGGGGGGGGGGGGGGGGGGGGGGGGGGGGGGGGGGGGGGGGGGGGGGGGGGGGGGGGGGGGGGGGGGGGGGGGGGGGGGGGGGGGGGGGGGGGGGGGGGGGGGGGGGGGGGGGGGGGGGGGGGGGGGGGGGGGGGGGGGGGGGGGGGGGGGGGGGGGGGGGGGGGGGGGGGGGGGGGGGGGGGGGGGGGGGGGGGGGGGGGGGGGGGGGGGGGGGGGGGGGGGGGGGGGGGGGGGGGGGGGGGGGGGGGGGGGGGGGGGGGGGGGGGGGGGGGGGGGGGGGGGGGGGGGGGGGGGGGGGGGGGGGGGGGGGGGGGGGGGGGGGGGGGGGGGGGGGGGGGGGGGGGGGGGGGGGGGGGGGGGGGGGGGGGGGGGGGGGGGGGGGGGGGGGGGGGGGGGGGGGGGGGGGGGGGGGGGGGGGGGGGGGGGGGGGGGGGGGGGGGGGGGGGGGGGGGGGGGGGGGGGGGGGGGGGGGGGGGGGGGGGGGGGGGGGGGGGGGGGGGGGGGGGGGGGGGGGGGGGGGGGGGGGGGGGGGGGGGGGGGGGGGGGGGGGGGGGGGGGGGGGGGGGGGGGGGGGGGGGGGGGGGGGGGGGGGGGGGGGGGGGGGGGGGGGGGGGGGGGGGGGGGGGGGGGGGGGGGGGGGGGGGGGGGGGGGGGGGGGGGGGGGGGGGGGGGGGGGGGGGGGGGGGGGGGGGGGGGGGGGGGGGGGGGGGGGGGGGGGGGGGGGGGGGGGGGGGGGGGGGGGGGGGGGGGGGGGGGGGGGGGGGGGGGGGGGGGGGGGGGGGGGGGGGGGGGGGGGGGGGGGGGGGGGGGGGGGGGGGGGGGGGGGGGGGGGGGGGGGGGGGGGGGGGGGGGGGGGGGGGGGGGGGGGGGGGGGGGGGGGGGGGGGGGGGGGGGGGGGGGGGGGGGGGGGGGGGGGGGGGGGGGGGGGGGGGGGGGGGGGGGGGGGGGGGGGGGGGGGGGGGGGGGGGGGGGGGGGGGGGGGGGGGGGGGGGGGGGGGGGGGGGGGGGGGGGGGGGGGGGGGGGGGGGGGGGGGGGGGGGGGGGGGGGGGGGGGGGGGGGGGGGGGGGGGGGGGGGGGGGGGGGGGGGGGGGGGGGGGGGGGGGGGGGGGGGGGGGGGGGGGGGGGGGGGGGGGGCAATTACATGCTAATTATGAAATCCTAAGACATTTGCTAAACTAAACAAGTCCCTATGTCTATTCTTTCGGTGAGCTTCCGGCGAACTTCCGACGATCTCTCGGCAATGTTCCAGCGGACTCTCGGCAAGCTCCTAGACTTCACAATAATCTTCTTGGCGAGTTCCGACGAGCTTCTCTAGCAAGCTCCGAGACTTCTCGGCTAGTTCCTCAAGAACTTTCGACGAACGTTCGAGACCCTTCAACGAACTCTCGAACTCCTAACGTGATCTCGATCTTGACTCCAAGACTTCATTTTGCTTCATGCCTTGCTATCGTAGTTAATCCTACACATATAAAAAATACTTCAATCTAGACAATTAATACTAAGCATTAATCACATTATCCGGCATGTCATTGGTCCCTTGATGCTTCGTCTGATTCTTCGACGCATCGTCCTCTCTTGCGGCCTATTGCCCAAGAATTATTCGCCAGTTGCCCCCACAACTTCGATTTACTTGGTGCAATGTCTACTCTTCTTGGCTCAATGCTCGAGATCTCAGCCCGAAGCCTTCTATCAATACGTCAACTATTCCTTCTGTCCGACGTCCAATCTTCTGACATGTTTTCCTCTAGCACAAAATGATTTTTCTACTTTAATTGTCTCATTCTGATCAAAAGCTCCTGGTCCACGTCAAATGTAATTAAAATATAACACTTGTAGATTGGTTTCATCATCAAAATCTGAGATTCAATAATCTCCCCCTTTTTTATGATGATAACCAATCGACGACGGAGTTAACCTTAACTCCTGGAGTTTAAACAAACTCCATCTAGTAATATGTCATATTGATAGAAACTCTTGGATTCAAAATCCAAGCAACATGTCATAATCAATCATGCATTACATCAACATACTTCTCCCGCTTTGTCCAATCAAAAAAAAACAAAAAAAAAAAACCCCCCCCCCCCCCCCCCCCCCCCCCCCCCCCCCCCCCCCCCCCCCCCCCAACCAACAAAAAAAAAAAAAGGGGGGGGGGGGGGGGGGGGGGGGGGGGGGGGGGGGGGGGGGGGGGGGGGGGGGGGGGGGGGGGGGGGGGGGGGGGGGGGGGGGGGGGGGGGGGGGGGGGGGGGGGGGGGGGGGGGGGGGGGGGGGGGGGGGGGGGGGGGGGGGGGGGGGGGGGGGGGGGGGGGGGGGGGGGGGGGGGGGGGGGGGGGGGGGGGGGGGGGGGGGGGGGGGGGGGGGGGGGGGGGGGGGGGGGGGGGGGGGGGGGGGGGGGGGGGGGGGGGGGGGGGGGGGGGGGGGGGGGGGGGGGGGGGGGGGGGGGGGGGGGGGGGGGGGGGGGGGGGGGGGGGGGGGGGGGGGGGGGGGGGGGGGGGGGGGGGGGGGGGGGGGGGGGGGGGGGGGGGGGGGGGGGGGGGGGGGGGGGGGGGGGGGGGGGGGGGGGGGGGGGGGGGGGGGGGGGGGGGGGGGGGGGGGGGGGGGGGGGGGGGGGGGGGGGGGGGGGGGGGGGGGGGGGGGGGGGGGGGGGGGGGGGGGGGGGGGGGGGGGGGGGGGGGGGGGGGGGGGGGGGGGGGGGGGGGGGGGGGGGGGGGGGGGGGGGGGGGGGGGGGGGGGGGGGGGGGGGGGGGGGGGGGGGGGGGGGGGGGGGGGGGGGGGGGGGGGGGGGGGGGGGGGGGGGGGGGGGGGGGGGGGGGGGGGGGGGGGGGGGGGGGGGGGGGGGGGGGGGGGGGGGGGGGGGGGGGGGGGGGGGGGGGGGGGGGGGGGGGGGGGGGGGGGGGGGGGGGGGGGGGGGGGGGGGGGGGGGGGGGGGGGGGGGGGGGGGGGGGGGGGGGGGGGGGGGGGGGGGGGGGGGGGGGGGGGGGGGGGGGGGGGGGGGGGGGGGGGGGGGGGGGGGGGGGGGGGGGGGGGGGGGGGGGGGGGGGGGGGGGGGGGGGGGGGGGGGGGGGGGGGGGGGGGGGGGGGGGGGGGGGGGGGGGGGGGGGGGGGGGGGGGGGGGGGGGGGG